>JAUZNJ010036331.1:0-12581 GCA_034780135.1 Jordanella pulchra
TATATAATGTATACACATATATATATGTGTGTGTGTGTTTGGTTTTGTTCTTTACAAGTGCATGAATTCGCAGCAAGTTAAAAAAAAAAGTCTTCAAAACACACAAACACACAAAAACAAGACTTTCATCACAAATGTAAAATAAAAACAATAAAAAATGAGACAAACACATCAAACAACTGTAAAAGGAAAAAACACTGCAAAGGAGAAATGCTGTGATCACAGCACATGCGAAGTATAAACATGCAACAAACACAAAACTAAACACAAACACATAAATGATGCTAACACACCCTAAGAAAGAGAAAAACATATACAGGAGGAAAAATTCTGCAAGTTGTGTGTCGAGGGAAGCTGGAAACTAGCATGTCATAGCATACATTCGATGCTCAAAAAGATGAAGTTTTGAAAAATACTTTTAATAGGAAAACTTATTCTGTCTTCCCTCTAAATGTCCTCTGGACAGCCTCCCTTTTATGTTTCTGCAGTGGATCTTATCTACAGACACTACAGTAACGTCTTTTGTCTGGTACCATATGAGTTGATGATTTTCCTCAATGGTTTGGACCACTTCTAGTTTGCAGATTTTCCAATTTCCAATGCTTTTGCTATTTACAGCACTTTTGCACTTGGTGTGTTTTTTGGTGCTAGCATCAGTTATGTACAGTATTTGCAATGAATATTGTGCTTGCAGCTGCTTTAGCTGCTCTCTACTTCCTGTGTTTGCAGCATGTTTACTTTGAATGGGTTATGTACGCTAATCTATTTTTGATAGCTAGTCTTTTTTAAAATAGTTTACCAATCATTTTAGAATTTGTTTTAAATGTATGCATTTGCATGGTGTTTGCAACTCATGTCTAAAAAAACATAATCTGTTCCTAAGATTTCATTTTATTTCTTGCTACAAAGAAGGTGGATGTTAATGCCATTAAGGACAATTTCATTTTTTGTTGTACGATTAAAAGAAATCTGAACAAAGAAAGTAAATATTTGTTTTTACTTAAAAGCAAGATATATTTATGTAACCTAACAGGACATATCATAACAGGTAATGAGAGCTTCAATGTCTGGTATGCTGCTCTGTGTTTAGGTAACCTGGGTTAGTTAAACACACTCTTCAATGGAATCTAAATCAAAGTCAGAATGGTTCAAACTGTCACCCTCCTAACTGCTGATTTAATAAACATTATTATTGGAAAAATAACTGTTTTTGTAACTGTAACTGTCAACCAACTGCTAGGCTGTCAGTTTGATGTGTATGCAATTGGGAAATGTCAGGATAAATACTACATTATGTAACCATCTCCAAAACCACATGAGAGGGAGAGAGAGAGAGAGAGAGAGAGAGAGAGAGAGAGAGAAGTGGAGTCGAGAGTGTCATTACATCTAATGATAACCAAATGCACTTACTAAAAACGTTAGTAATTATCGTTTTCATATTTAACATTGGTATACAATAATGCAACAAACCACTGATGCTTACTGGTTTATCTTTGTATAAATTAAACAATGATACGATTAGCTATTTAATCTTTGATTTGTCTCTATTTATGTATCATAGAGAATTTGAACAGCTTCTAAAGATGCACTTTCCTGAAGTACATGTGTCAGCGATGATGATGCCCCAATTTTAACTGTGTAAATGAAATGGTGTTAAAAGTAAACATTTTAGAGTCTGTTACTGTGCCAGAATAGAGTGAGTTACTCTTGTCACATTTCTTGACCAAATGGTCACCTTGGAATAAAAGTGCATTTAAATTTATACAGTCTCAGTAAACGACAACAGACAATCATCATTTTAATCAAGGACAGATGTTTATAAGAGGGCTGTAAATAATAATACCCTGGGGGATCCCTGTGGTGTTTGTTTACATTAGTATGAGCACAAAAACATGAACAACGAGTCTTTTTAACACACAAAAAAAGAAATTTTGACTACAAAATACTCATCCAATTTTACATTATACTGAAAAAAAATTAAAAGTACAACATGCTAGTCGGGGCTTGCTAGGCTTAAGTGTCTCTTCAATAAACCGCTCCGACTCCTTATTTGTCCAACATTATTAACATTCTTTTAACAGTCCCGATCCGTATCCAAAAGAGTCCTTTCAGTATTCTGCCGGTGATTTTGTCCTTATAGGTTTATTGCTAAAATCCAATTATGCTAGCATTTTTACAGCTGAGCTGCGTCATGTTACCGCATCAGCTATTTCCATATCTGTGTCATATTTTTGTCCTTTAGAGTCTGATAAAAACCAGTGCACTGTTTACCACATGAATAAATATTACTCTTGGGTCAAAAATAGCATAAACATTTTAAATAAAAGCATATAGCATTCGGGAAAATGTCTTTATAAAATGTTATATGGTGGTTGTTTCTCTACTGCATATCATTTGCATAAAATCTGTAGCTGTAGAGCTGATTTGAAGTATGTAAGTCTAGCATTTCGATGTATGCTGCAGTAGATGTGTATAAAGGAAATGAATATCCTTAAACCCAATGAAACAAAATAGAAATATGTAATAGTTCATTATTTTTTACCAAACTTCCCATTCTCCAGCTAACTTAGTGCTTACAGACTATAATTAAATTTAGGTTATATTATTATCTTTTTGCTCTGAATATAATGTGTAAACTCTGGATTTAAAACACGGCGGCACATTAAAAACCATCGTACTAGTCTGTAAAGTTTAGCTAAGGCTACTTTCAAATGTAAAACGTACAGCAGAATCGATGTGCTAAAAAACTGAAGATGATTCCCAAACCACAGGCAACATGTAGACATAAACACAGCCTTTATGTATTAACCACACTAACAAAGTCCTCACACTGCTGAATGGATGTCAGGAGGTTGCATGTGTCTGACTGCAGTGACTCATCCTGCCTGATATTTCCTCACAGCGTGAAATGGTTGGAGACATCTGAGGTTAATAACCCATTTCATCCAATTACACGAGACGCCGAAGTAAAAATGTACATTTCTTTGAAAAAAATAAAATCAAAATACAAGGTTGACTTGCAAAATTGCCACGTTCCTAGAAAACTGAGTAGGATTTACCAGAATGAGATGAAAAGAAAATTAATTCAAATAACGGATTGATATGAAATTGAGGGGGGAAATAAACATGATGCCTTAAGAAACCTTTGAGGCAGCAGTAATTTAGTGAATGCATGATTTACAGCTTAAAGAGTGATTTGGATGGAGTTCAGTTAGTTTATAGGTGTCTGACAATCACGTAAATGTGATTCGCTTTGAAATTCAGGAAACAGTAACACTTAACACTGAACTTACTCATTGAAAAAGTATAACAAAAAGAAACATACTCCAAGATGGGCTTCAGAAAGGTTAGCAAGAAAAATGAAAAATAGGATTTTTTGTTTTTTGTACTGTAAACTGTATATTCCTAAACACACCCACACCCACACACATACACACCCACCAGCTTCTGAGTATTCATGTCCTCTGCAAAGGAATCAACAGCCATTATTTTTTCGGATCCATCTCTTGAATGTCTTGAGTGCCCCCCAGTGGTGACAGAGGAGAGCACACATCTATCATCATCCGTCAGGGTGGAAATTCTGGAGTATCAGAAGCAAAGCGACAAAAAATGCCTGCATTCAGATCAAGAGAAGAAAGAAAGATAAGTACTGTACGATAAAGGCAACGCTAAAAATAATGCACATCTATTAACAGTAACAACATACTTAGATTCAAGCAAGGTTTCAACTCAACACAGTCATTAAAAAAAACAAGCTTGTACATATGTGCATGAAAAACATCAAAGTAATATGATTATGGAGAAACTGTATAAACATTAGCAGGGGTATTGACACTTATTAAGTGTGCTGTTTTAAAAACAAAAAACTAATGTGAAAAAGTTTGTTGGGTTTGAACTTTCTGGGAGCAATGATGCACCTAGGATGCAGCAATCTGTGACTGAAGGAGCTCTTCAGTTCTATAACAGCATCATGCATGAGGTGGGAGACGCTGTTTAACAGTAATGTTATTTCTGACTGTAGTGGACATCCTAGGACGGAGGTGGCCTTCCTCACCTACCCACTTCCTCTTAGCCGTAGATAAGCTGCTGTTCCAACAAACTACATCATAGGTTATGTCTGATATGAACATAGATTTTTGTCCCTATGAAGTTGATGATACGCTTATATTTACTAATTCATTGCCGAAACTGTTGGATTAAACATTTGACACTAAATTTATAATTTTGAAACTAATTACATAACATATTAGATAAGTAAACTTTTCTGAAGTAAGTGGTTAATGGTTTCGCGACATTAAACACAATTTTTTTATTTAGTATACAAGCAGTAACATGTTTAAAACTGTGACCGAAACCAAAGTAAATAGAAAGATGGTCTGGAAGATCCAGCTGTTGGTTAAAAGGGTACAACTTTTTTAGAATTGATTTGTAAATAATCTCTACATTTTAAGACAAGAATTTTGTATTGCTTGTTAGCTGCTAATGATGTGTAGAAATGTTCTGACAGAGGTTGAACTAATAATTATATAATGTGGAATTTCAGTCATTTTTTTCAGAAAAAAAATGAAGTAATAAATCAATAAAAAAACGAATCTATTGTGGATTTTCTGTAATTCTGTTAAACAGAGACGAGACACATGTTGTGCTTTTTGGTCACTGTTATCAATTCACAATATGGAAATGTCTTGGGATTAACCACAGAGAGCCTTCCTCTCTGTAAATCCTATGCCTTCAGCATTGATAAAACACAGACAAAACTAGGCTGCAAGTAGAAGCTGCAGGATTAGAGATCAACCCTCAGGCTTCTGAGGAGAGATATTCTAGGCCGACTTCTGAGGGTATTTTCCTAAATAGGATGATAGAAATACACCAGCCTCTACTGGCGCAGCAACAAGAGGCCTTATGAAAAAGCTTTACATGCATCAAACTGGAACTGGAATACATTGAGTCATGGAAGTACGGTACCAGTTCTGTACAATAAAGCCCCAAAACATTACGGCCTCAGAAAACATCTGACTAGCAAACATTGTTTTCAGGACCTTTCGCTTAATCTGGCAGTCTGCAGGACAATGAGCTCCTTTGACTATTGTTGAAAGAAATTCCTTATCATTCTGTATGGCCAGACAAAAGTATTCCCTCTGCTTGCTCCGACTGCAGGGGCTGATTTATGTTTGAGCCCATTATATTTTAATACCTGCGGAGTATTTCTGAAGATGCCAGAATGTGCTTGATAGAGATAAGGATGAAGCTCTTTCCCGAGTTCAAGGTCCAGTTTTTGTTGTCAAAAGTCTTTTGGAAGAATGACAACAGTCCTCATTAAAGTCAGAAGATTCCCAGGCCTCCTGTGAGACACTGTGGTTTGACCAGATAACAGTACTATAAAGGTAGTGGAACCTTATTGTCTGCTTAGAACAGACTGGAAAAAGATGGCAAAGATCAATAAATACTGATTGGAGAGAGACCTATGATCTCATTAAATACATGAATTCATATTTTTTTTGTTTCCCTGCAAACCCATACAGTAATAAAACAGAATTACAGAACAAAAACTTATATTTCCCCTTTGGCAGTGGGATGAAGAACGTAAAGCCTTTACTGATGCAACCCCGTTAACATTATAGACATAGTGTTAATACAAAGCTTAATGTTATGTGTTAAAGTAGAAATACAAAGAAAGCCTGTATCATTTAGTATAAGTATAAAAACTAAAGGAAATCCAAAAATTGATCAGTTATAATTTTTACATTGAAACACAATAAAAAACAGAATCCATTTAATTAATAATTTCTTAGTTTTACATATGCTCTGTTGTACCAAAGGTTTGCAGCGTTCCTCCAACCAAACAACAGTGGGAGAGATTTATGATTTAATTATGGATGCAAATGTAAACAGTATGTTAAACAAGGGTTTATTAGAAATAAAAACAGCTTCTGCTGAGTCATAAAGCATTTATAGAATTATTAAGATTTAGGATCGATGTTTGATTTCCATCTAAGTTATCAAAACCTGAGTTTTTTTTAACCTGCTGTTTCAGCTTTAGCAACAGCATGAACTTAGAAAAGACAAAAGTTTTATTGTTACATTACTGAATTAACATTGAATGATTTTAATATTTTTACTATGGATTATTAATGTTGGTGTTTTGTACCCATAAGTGTGATTACAGGTGACATCAGCTTTTGCTTTTACATTCCTGTACAGCAGGTGGAGGTAGCAGCAGTTTGAAGTTTTTTTGTTGTTGTTGTTCTTTTTTTGATGCGCCATACAACAGAGGAAAAATGTGACAGGCAAAAACAAGGAAGCGGTAAAACGATACCTAATCTTATATTGCTGTCTTTTTAAATTAAATTTAAGCTTTTAAGGTTTACAAATCACTTTATTAGAAGTATTGATTGGCGGACATCACTGCGATCGCGACTCATGACTCAAACCAGGAAATGCTTTCTGTTTGACGTTGTCATGCGTTTCGTGGGAAACAAAATAGGCATTTTTCCACTAACTATAGATCGTCTTTGTTCGGGACTGGGTAAGCCAGCAGGGGCCTGCATGACTTGGTGGAACTTGCGTGACTGGGTCGCCCTCCTGATCTCGTAGCCGCTGCTTGAAGTTGTCTGCTCGGCGGGAGGCGTTGGATGACACCGGGGCTGAGATGGAGGACGCGATCTCCCTCAGCTCAGGAGACTCGGATGTTGAGATCGTGGGGTCTTACGGAGGCTTCAAGTCTGAGCCGTCGCTGCCGCTGTCAGAGGTTCGGGTGGACGTCGAAGCTGTGAATATCAACATCCCACGGGTAAGCTAACAGAACCAGTAGTTGCTATAGAAACAGGCAGGCACGTAAGAAAAAAACAAAACACACACAGAAACCCGGTGTTGCACAGGTAAAGACATACCTTAACATTTTCCTTCATAATGTTCGAAATGTTTAAACGGAGGTCGCAAAGTATAAGAAATAATTATTTTAAGTTATGTAGTTTTAGGTAAATTGTGTTACATCAGAGATTGATGTTAACTCTTTTATAGTAGCTAGCTGCGTAGTTGTCATAGCACATTAAACTCACAATTCGTTTAGTATTTTTGCGACGACCCACTTTAATTAATGCCTGATTGTGAAGTGGAAAGAAAAGTATATGTTCTTTTCAAAATGTTTTACAGCTAGAAACCTGAAAAGTGTGGCGTACATTTCTTCAACACTCTGATTTTAAAGAGGCATTAGGGAGTTTTCTAATGATACTGCCACCTGTGGCCAAAGCACAGAGCTGCAGCACTCTTCTGCTCATTTTTTTCTAACTTCTGACATTTGGTATCTGTTGAGCTGGATGCCGGTTGGTTTTGATTATACACAAAGTTAATTTTGAACATAATGCTTCAGTAATTTGCTAGATTGGACCCATTTAACATGGATGTGCTTGATGTTGCATCTGCAGAAACAGCACGGAAACTTCCGACCCTTCGTACATTTAGGGAAAATAAGCTGCAGGCTTATAGATGCATTGATGCCGAACTACTGAGGTGTCAGTCTGCTCATGAAACAAAGTTTTAGTCGAAAGGGGTCAAATAAAAAGTCAATTTTAAAGATATTTTTCAATAAAAACTTACAAAAATGCCTCTTTAAAGGGCGACTCGTCCCTAAACCAACTGCTTTTGCTGATAAACTATAAATAGATGTGTTGTAGAGCTCTCTACATCTTACAGGCATTATTTTGACTATTTACTGCACATTGGGTGAAGTCCTGCTTTTTTCTTTAACACTGTCTGTTTGGTGCCCTGCTCAGTTCAAAAAGGGGTTTTTGTATCTGATTATTGCCTTTTCTGAGATGTCACCTCATCATGGAAAAACTGACAATAAAATCAATTATTTTCTTATAATTCAAAATTAAAAATAAATTATGATTTTCTTCATTATAAAAGTTTATAAAAATGATAAATGGATAAAACTCAGTCTGCATTATCTGTCAAGTATTATATATTATGATTTGAAATTATTTTTGTGTCACTCAATATTATAAAAGCTAATAAAAACAAAATTGTAGAGAAAATTATTAGAAAATAGAAAATCCTTTTTACTGCCTTGCAACTTTTAGGTGCATGTTTTCTTTAACACAGCTGAATCAAATGATTGACACAAGTTTGACAACGGCTTGGTAACAAGCCACTGATTTTAGTAATGTTTGCTGAAGCAGGAATGTACCTTAAAGGTGCAGAGCAGTAGATTAAGACTAGAAGGGGAGACAAACATAAAAACCATATGTTTGCCTTAGAATGGGTAGAGGGATAGAATTGCAGGGCTGTGTGCCATGTCACTCAAAGTGTGACGATATAAAATCCTTATAGACCATTTTCATGTAAAATGTGCTGTATTCTTAGAAAAAGACATTGGTACGTTCATAACCGACACAAGCTACATAAACATTTGCAACGGTGGAATATAAGCAATCTTTATGCGCAGCCATTATTAACTGAACTGGAAATGACACATTGACTACACCTAGCATAGTGTACACACTCCTACGCATCATACTATATGCTGCAGTCAGTTATTCTGTCTTTGAGCTTGTTCTCGCACACATCTTACGATGGGTGGAGGATTTTGAAAAAGTACTTCTCATTGCATACATGTGTTTTTCTCCGGCATCATAAGCCTGACTATTGCAGCGTATATAAACCTAAATTTCCATCCAAATGCCTCAGCCGGTTGAGACATGGAGTATAGGCTAATGAGGCCGCGTCACACTAAACCGTTATACACGATGTTGTCTTTCATTGCTCCATTTTGCCAACTTAATACAGAAACGGACTCTTATGAGCTGCGCATGGATACCTCAGACAGTGATATCAGTTACAATGACGGTGAACACAGAGTTTCTCCCAAAGCTCACCCAGCTGCCGTAATCAGAGGCCTCAGGTGAGCACACATACTAGTACAAGCCGACACACCAGCCACAGACGCCGGAGACAGTGTCCCTTGATGCCATATACAATTACAGAGAGGAGAAGACAATCATAAAGTACAAGACAAAAATGAAAAAACAACAACTATACATGGCTCCTATTCTGACATTCTGGTTTTCTTCGATCTATTGCTCTGGATGCACGTTTGCATTTAGGGCCTTGGTGTTATTGGTACGTCCAAATCACATAATTTGAGTCGCTGAGGATGCTAAAATCACGGCACCCATAAAAATCACAGAAAGGATAAACACAGTTTTAACTTTTATGTGTTGCGATAAGTGATAATACTTCAAGTCTGCCATAATGTAATAGATAAAAAAAGCATGTTTTGTTTTCTTTGACTATAAAGTTTTAAAGTAGGCTTCCAGATGCAGCAGCAGAGTGTTTGAATTCTCTATGTTGATCACAGTGAATTAATTATTATTATTTTTTTACAATGCAGACTAAAGGCTTGCAGCAGTAGTCTGTTTCAGGGGTTGCTATTTTATCCAAGTCTGTAAGGGTGTGAAAAAAGAATCTAGAGTTATTTCTGTGCTTCATCCATCCATCACCCCATTAGTTGATTACCCATATGTCCACTCATCAATCCATCTAACCATGCATTAGCTGTCCATCCTTCCATTTGTGAATTATTCATAGTTTCCTCTACCTGGCAAGCCATCCATCTTCTCATCAGTCTATTTGTTTACTCTCTTTTCACCCATGGATTCTTTCATAAGTCCATCCGTCTTGTCTGTCATTCCTTTTGTGCTCATTTTGTTGATATTTTCCCTTCTTTCTTCCCAGCATTACATCGACCTCACTGATCCAAGATGGGCTTGTCCAGAACTCAAGCTGCGCCCAAGGCTTAA
This sequence comes from Jordanella pulchra, assembly GCA_034780135.1. Lineage (NCBI taxonomy): Eukaryota > Metazoa > Chordata > Actinopteri > Cyprinodontiformes > Cyprinodontidae > Jordanella > Jordanella pulchra. The sequence continues at coordinate 9,801 of JAUZNJ010036331.1, forward strand.
TTTCACAGAGGCACCTATAATAGACTTGACTGCGAACCAGACAAAGGAGACAGAACTGGAGACAAAGGACTGCCCTCCAAATGGGGGCAGTCAGCCGGAACAAGGCATCATGAATAGGAATAACATCTTAAATGGCCAAGATTTTAAACAACAAAACATTTTTTCGGAAGGCTCCGATGTTTTCCGTCTTCAGCAGGTCTGTCCTACACATCCACAGAAGCAAAACGTTCCCATAAAACCCACTCAGGATTCACCCGATGTGAAACCGGATCTGTTTTCATTTCTCAAATCACATATCAAAGGACTAGAAACTACAGGGTGTTGTGTTCAGTTGACCAAAGATTCTCCACAGATTCCACCATGTTCTAAGCAGAACAAAAACAGTGAATCACAACAATGTGAACCTGGCTTAGAAATGACTCCCTCATTAGATGTGTCTGACGTTGTCTCTGCGGACACCAGGTGTCTTCCTGAGGTGTTGAAACCTGCAGCGAAAGGACATGAAACCCCACAGGAACATATAAGCAAACTGTTACAGGATCACACGGAGCCCCTTCAAGTTCCTGCTGAGGGATGGGAATCCATTTTAAAAGAGCACAAAACTATAGAAAACAATCTAGATGGCTTTTATTCCTCTGACACGATTCCATCAGCGACTCTTATATCTTCATCTCGGCATCAAACACAAAAGGAAGCTTTTTGCTCCGACTTTGAAATGGATTTAGATAACTCAGAACCCAGACAAAGATGTTCCTCTGATAATCCTTCCTCTCATCCTCCTAACGGTTTCCAAGCTCAATCTTTCTCCCACTCAGTTTCCACTTCACTTAGTCATATAAACCACGGCAGCCAATCACCCAAATCCGACCACATGCCCCGCAGATACACCCCCGAGTTTGAGCTGGAGACCTACAGGGAGGATACAGGAGGGGAGAGTCCAATATCATTGCCTTGGCAAGGAGAAAGTGACAGAGAAGACATGAATGAAGAGAGCAGTTACTGCTCAGACTTCAGAGCAGTCAGTCGAGAGGATCGGAGACACGTGTGTCCAATGACTCTTAAGAAACTGATGGCTGTTCAACGATACGTTCTGGTGAGAGACTTGAATGTTTGTTTGTTTTTTTTTTATTTCATAGCTCTGAAACCAGATGCAAAGGTTTTGGCACATCTGTTAAAGATGAAGGAAGTGTTGAAATTAATGCGTTTATTGCAGATATATTTTCCTGCACTTAACACTTTGCATTTTAGGATGCGTTCTTTAATTTAGTAGCAACAAAATCTGATGTTAAGGAATGTTTTTAAACAGAACATCAGGTGGCCAACCATCGATAGTCAAAACAAACCCTTTTTAGATATAACTGCATTGTTTTTTTTTAAATCATACTTTTAGGTTAATCAGTGTTTCTATGAATTGAATCTTAAGATTCTGTAAGAATCTGATTATCCAGAAGTCAATTTCTCTACAGACCCGGGTTTATCAGGTGGCACCACAAAACCCCACAAACCCAAGCTTAATATAGTGATCACAGTGTGGCAACTTGGTGACAAACATGGATTCTATCTACATCACAACCTGTTTTGAGTCATGTCTGGTTAAAAAAAAAAAAAAAAAAATCAGCTGAAAATTTTAATCACGTTCGTTCTGGTCAAATAAGATCAAGATAACTTCTTCTTGCAATACATCATCTTAGTAGATTAAAAAAAACATGAATATGCAAAATACAAAATAACTACTGTCTTGCGCATAGAGGAGGATTTGCATAATGTTTGCCAGTGTCTCCTCCACAGTGCAGGGAAATAAAGGGCATGTCTTCAAAAGCTTTACAATATCAGTGAATTCTGATAAAACAATCTTGGGCCTCTATATAAAAACCTTCCACCATCTCTACAAGCCTGTTAAAACTATAAAACAAAGAACATCACCCAACCAAAGTGGCATCAGTAGTTCAAAAAAATATTAGATAGGCTTTTTTGTTTGAATCTGCAGTGTACATTTATTTACTGCAAAGAGTTTTTATGCATCTTAATCAGTGGTGCTAAGAGAGGTTTCTTTATCTGCAAAACAACTTAAATGCATTGCTTTTCAAAATATGCTTTTGTCTCCAGATCCAGAGAGACAATGAGAACCCCAAAGCCTGTGAGGTGTTGTGTCGTCAGAAGCTGAGTTTGGTTTACAGTACAATCGAGGAGAACTACCCAGAAGGCACTTTGCATCTGCTGTCTGACCTACTGCAGCCTGGTTACTATCCTCCCAAAGATATAACCACCCACCTTCTTCGCGGGATTCTGCTTGACCCACTGTGTCCTTATCACCTCGGCATACAATCTTTTAATCTGCTTATGAGGACTCAAAGGTTAGGGGAGGGAGCAAAGGCAACATTATTTCTAAAAATAAAAGTTCATATTTTTATTTTCTATTGTTGAATGCAAATATTAAGTCGACTTTTTGATTCCAGACACCACCGGGTTAATAGATCGTCAGCTCCTTGGGATTGGGAACTGCTTACTTCAATCATGTCCAACCAGCTTGAGAACGTCAAGGAAGAAAATGTGAGAATATGTTTTGTTTTTTTAGAGAAGTGTACATTACAATTACTGTAATTAAGCAAAGGTGTCGGTAAGAGAACAGAATTAAAATGAGTTCAGGTGTCCTTCAGGAAGTTCTTTATTACCTTCGCCAAAGAGGTTATATTTTCATTGTCGATTGTTTGTTTGTTTGTTTTCAAAATGACTTGCAAAGTGTCAGGTGGATTTTGCTCAAACTGTTACGGGGGGGGGGTG
>JAUZNJ010036331.1:12591-24316 GCA_034780135.1 Jordanella pulchra
CAAATGAAAAACAATTGGTGATGAGGATCTGGATAACCGTCTATGAAAATTTGAGCAAAATCCACCCGACACTTTTCAAGTTATTTTGAAAACAGGCAAACAAATAAACAATCTGCTTGGCAGAGGTCTGCACTCTCCAAGTGCTTTTCTTGTTTTATTTAATTTTTTAACATAAAAAGATGTAAATATTCAATGGACATGTGTCTTTGTTGACTCCTTTCATTGTTAGGATGACAAACAGAAGCATAAATGGGATGTTATGCGCATGCTTCTGGAGTACTGTGTGCAGACTTTAGAGGATGACTTCATTGCCAGATGCAATTCGTCTTCCCTTGGCCACTCGATTGCAAAAGCGACCCTGTCCTGTGATCGGCAGTTTTCTCGTGTCAGGTAAGATAAATAACCTGAGATAACCCCTGACTAAAACTCATTATATTTCTGCTGCCATTTTCACTCATTAGCAACAGTTACTGTTGAGTAAGAGCCACCCACACCCACAGGACATTTTGGAGTGACTGTTTTCACTAATCTAGCCTGGTTGCTGTCAGTCTATAGATGGTCATCGTCTTTAACCTGATGAACAGGTTATCCTTTTTGTTTGCTCCCTTGTTTCCATTCACGTTAATTAACAAAAAAGAATGAGAGGTAGAGCCATCGGAAGCATTGATTTAACCCATAAATGATTAGGTTTGAATAGAAAAACAAGCTTTGGGATATAAAGTTAACATTAATCAGACAGTTCCTGCCTGTGCATTATCATTAGCGGGAAGATGTAGCACTCTGATTAAAAACTTTAGAAATGGAATAAAAAAAATCGGAAAAAAACCCAACAAAACAAAAAACACAACAAATGCATAAGGCCACAGGAAATGGAAACAATAGGCTAGCAATTAGTCTGCTAAGAAACCATATTATTAAATGGATATGTTTTCTTTAGGGATGCCAGAAGAGCGAATGTTTCTTTAGGAAACCATGGCCGAAAATTGATGCACCTGAATAAGTTATATTAGATATTAAAATCGTAGCTCTTTTGGCTACGATGTGTGCTAACTCAATTGAAAAACTCATTTTTTTTAAACTGAATACATTCAAATGAGTCTAAGCTTTTCAATAACAAAAGTACCAAAACATTTGTTACCACTGACATTCTTTTGTAATTGTGTTTAATTTAGCAGAATCACTGGGAAACTTTCCTGCATTTTCAAACATGTCCTCCGCAGACGGAGGGGCCATGTTCGGTGTCAGTTTGCTTTTCCATGTCACATTCTTCTCATATTTAGAATGGTGATGTGGACAGTTGGATTTCTATGGCATGTAGTGCCGCTGACCTGAGCGTGCAGTGAGACCAATGTGCACTTTTTAAACTCGCACCCCCTCACCCAAAACCTGCCGTGCGCTCAACTATGCTTCGCAACCTGTGCTCTCTTGGTTCAGTGCTTTACTTTACACTTTTGACGTTTCCACATGCCGGCTGCACTGTTTGCTTGTGATTCTTTTTCCCCCTGTGCTGGATGTGCTGTTTGTCGTGTCATCCCTTGTTTCCTTTTTTTTTTTTTTATGTTTTTTTTTTTTTTAGACCTTGTCGCCATATTGCATAAGATCTAAATCTCATGTGAAAAAAGTTTTTCCAAACTCTAATGGATTTTTTCTCTTTATTTTCAGTTTAATTTGAATGTAGATTTCCCACACTGTGTTTGTGCTTTTAATGCTAAATATAAATACTTGTACATGAAAATGCCTAAAAGAAAAAGACACAAAGTAAAGGATGTAAGTCTTGAATATTTCTAAAGTTGTTTTGATGATTTTGATGTGTGTGTTTTGGTTGTTCTTCTTTACAGAGATGTTATAAAGTGGATGTTTTGCATCATTATGAAGACAACAGAGAATGAAGACGGCAACGAAGGAATCAAAAAGAAAGATAATCAAATCAAGTAACAAAACAGTAAAAAAAAAAAAACTGTTGTTATTTTGCTTGTCTTTATCTCTTTGTGTACTTATGTTTTGGCTGCAACTTTTCTGCTGCAGAATAGTTTCCAGCTTCCAAAGGATGCTGTGTCTGGCTCTGGAGGTGGACCGTTCTCCTGCTCTGAACGCTGCCAAGCTTTCCCAGGAGCTCTTCCATATGGTCCTCAGCCACATGCCTCAAAGAGCACACAGGTGACAAGCAAGCGTGGAGTCTGTATATAGGTGTAGCATAAATTGGTCACTACAGGAATGTTAAAATGGAGAAAAGCGTTTCTTTTTTCTTTTTTTTTTTATTTATCTATTTCACTATCAGTGCTCTGAAAGTTGCTATTGTGAAATGTTCAAGTAAGTTGTTTTTAAAGTGCGCTTTCTAACTAAAAGGTGATTTACCAACCTCTCGAGTACAATGACTGAGCTCCAGTTTTTTTTAAAGCTTTTCCGTTTGTGACAAGCAGGATGCTGTTGCTGGAGAGCCTGCGGAGTAAGCTGCTGAGATGTAAGCTGTTGGAACAGTTGCTGGACTATGCATGCCCACTGAAAGACTCTCGTTCCATGTCGCTTAGCCTGCTGCTGCACTTTCTGAAGAACTGCACTCTGGCAGCAGACCCAACGGTGAATAAATGCTCCCTGCATTTTCTTATTTAACCATAACAAGAAAGGCTGTGAGATAAAAGAAGAACAATGTTTCATAGCTAAGGACACATTCTGCAACATTCAGTTTTTACCAATTTTGTAAAGACTTGGCATTTACTCTAATAGATTGACTCTGTTTTACCTCTGAGCGAATGGAGATCACTCACTTAAAACAGCACCTGTTATAAAGTAACAAAGTGCAGCATTTTCCAACTGACTAAAGGCACCTGAGTGCATCAAACTCTGTTTTAGAGGTAAACAAGCATACAAGTTGTTTAAAGTAATATACTTTTTCTGCCAGCCCCTTAAAATGAAAGTGATACAATATAAAATACTTGAAGCAATAGCCTTTAATTAAATATCTTAAAAGAAAATATGATTTAAATGCACTTTATGTGAAGTTCTATGAGTTTTTTTTCACTATTTTCACTATTCGATGTATTCTAAAAATGACAAAAAATATAACAAATAAAAAAAAAAAACCAACTTGAATCAGAAAATGTTTTAGCCATAACGGTCTACTTTTTTTCCTTAAAGCTCCATCTAGATTACTTCCAAAGCTGAGAGTTTTATTCCAATATGCATGTATTGTTAAATTTAACCTAAGAGCCTATTTACCCCCATTTTCAAAATTTAAAATGTTTTGTTAATTGCTAATTAATATTTTTATTTATTTCATATTTAAACATCTTAGTGTCTTGCTGGTGTAAATTTTCAGTCATCCAAGTCACAGTAAACCATAAAACAGACTCAAATTGGAGGCAACAAGACTTTTGCTCTGCTTTTTTAAAGATGTTTCGACACCTATGCAGGAGTCTTTGTCTGTTCTTTCGGCTCACACTAGAGCAATCTGTCGTTGGAGCTCTGATGTTTTTAAGCAGCATGGATTTCCATCCTCCTGAGCACATTCCAATATCTGGACACTTGGGTCAAAATCCAAACCCAGAAGGTTGAAGCATTCCTCAACCACATCAACTCATTGGACAGAAACATCAAGTTCACTAGAGAGGATGCCAAGAATATGTCGCCCTTTCTGGACTCTTCTGTACACACTTAGGATGACAGGAGTCTTGATACTGAGGTTTACAGAAAACCATTATCTGCATCTTGACTTAAATCACCCAGTCGAACAAATACTTTCTGTCATCAAAACTCTGAGTTACAGAGCTAAAAATATTCCCTCAGTTAAAGAGGAGAAATGAAAAGAAAACAAACATGTTAGAAAATCACTTGAAGCAGGCGGTTACCCAAACTGGGCATTTCTTAAGTCGGACCCAAAAAAAAAAAAACTAGCAGAAGAAAAACACTGCATTTAACACAGAGGAGAAAACAGAGAGACACCGAAACATTGTAATTTAATATGTGTCAAGAGCTTCTGAGAAACCTGGAAGGATTTTGTCTAAATATAACAAACCAGAGAATGTCCAACCCAACAACACACTCAGACAGAAAATGGTTCATCCCAAAGACAGAACAAACAAACCTAAGCTGAGCTGCTTCGTTTGGTCCAGTGCAGTGAGGACTGTTAGGACTCCTATATTGGAAGAACCAAACATCAACTGTCCTGCATGGAGAAGCACGGGAGAGCCAGTAGCTCCGGGCAAGATTCGGCTGGACTGTAGCACCCCAAGAACAAAGGGCACATCTTTGACCTAAATGTTTAGATACTGGACAGATGTTTTAAAAGACGAAGGAGCGAAGGAAGCCATCTCTGTTAAAAGGAAAAAAAGCCTTCACTCAACAGAGGGAGAGGATTGCAGGTTTAGCTTATAAGCATCTACAATTTGGTCCTGGGATTCCTTCCAAAAATATTACATAAACACTCTCATGATTCATATAGCCTAACACATAGACTCATACACAAGAAAAGACCCCCCCAACAACTGGGGTGAACAACAGATAGATTATTGATTTACAGCTTCCTGTGGATGTGTTTAGGAGGATGGACCTCCGTGCTGCTTAGAAACATCTGAGCTCCAACTACAGATTGTTCTATAGCTGAAAACTCACTCAAATGACGTCTGGATCAGGTCAGAAAAATTCAGAAGAAGTCTGATTGCCTCCGATTTAGGTTTTATGATTTGAATGTCTTCTTGCTTGTGTTTTTTTTTTTTTTTTCTATCCGTGTGTTTTGCTATGTCTTGGACTGTGGATTAAATACTTACCAATTTGGCCCCAGTTCTTTTGGGTTTACATTTAAGTTATATGTTTACTAGGAGGGTAAAAGAAATTTGTCTCAAGGTTATTGTTTTGTTTTTCATGATGAGACGTAAAGTGTTTGTTTGACCGAAACGAAGTTGAGGGTGGGTCTACCCCCCCCAAATAGGGCAAACTCCTCCTGACTAAGAATTATGAGAAAAATCATGCAAAAAAAAAACAGTTTAGTATGTCCCCAGCTCAATATTTATATTTCTATCATCTCTTCTTTCTAGGATGGTTTGGAGCGCTGGCGAAAGTGGGAAGAGTTGATACATCTCCTGTGGATGTTGCTGCTCAGCTATGACGAAGCAATGAATGGTGAGCTGGCAGAAAAAAAGCCTTTTGATGCCTCTGACGCTTCTCATTGCTTAATATAATGTATGGATTTATCAATCCATCATAAATGTTGATTTTTACTGTTCTGTCATTTAGAGGCAAACAGTTTTGAAATATGAATATTGTGGATTTTGTACCATATTTGGTCTTATTCTATATAACATAATATGTTCTGTTAGAATCTCAATTTTATACAAAAAAGCAAATCTGGTGTTTAAATATTTCAGAGCAATAAACAACAGTAAGACCTTGTGGATTATGTAGTTAAACAAGTACGGATCAGGCATAACTCCGTGACCTCTAACATGGTAAGTAATAGTGATAATGTCTTAACCTCGGTCCCTGAAGTTGGTGTTTGATTAGCATAAAGGTTTTAGTAAGGTTGACCACAGCAGGCTGTGGTGTTTAGGCTTCTGACCTTGGCTGCCAAATTCCCCAGATCTTAGTCCATTCAAGCTTTTATGGTTAAGAAGCAAGTCTAAACTTGGTGGTGGCCCCACCTCACAACTTCCAGGAGTAGAAGGGTCTGCTGCTGTCGTCTTGGTCTGCTCGGATGCCACAGCTCATTTTCCAGGGGCTCTCAAATCACTGCCTCTGCAGGATACAGTGAACCAAAATACAACAGCTAGATGATCCAAATGTTAAACCTAATTAGTGTGTTTGCCTTACTTAAATCGGGCATGCCTAAAGTCTGTCCTTGGGGGCCGCTGTCCTGCAGGTTTTAGAGGTTTTCCTGCTTCAGCACAACTGATTCTGATGATTGTAGTTCAGCAAAAGCCTCTTAATCAGCTATCAATGGAAATCAGCTTAGCTAAAGCAGGAAAACCTCTATAACCTGCAGGACAGCGGTCCCCCGAGGTCCGACTTTGTGCATGACTGCCTTAAATGATGTGTATTATCTGTATTTTACTCTTCTTTTGGGTTAAAGGTACAATTAAAGTGGTATATGCATGTGGTATAAAGTTATGACAGCTGTTCTTTATCTTGTTGTGTATTTGTTCATTTTTAACCAATGAAATTAAAACACGTGACACAAAAACATCTTCTAAGAGAAAAAGCTTTTATAGCAGCCAGTTGTTGAAATTTTATTGATGTAAACAGTCCTTTGGCGAAATAATAAAGAGCATCATTAAAGCATTGCTCCTTTGCAGCTGCAGTCCTTTACTGTTATGGTTACAGCAAAGCGCTGTTGCATTATGAGTCCGCCTCCCTCTCTATGATTGGTCCGATCTGCTTTTAGACCTCACAGCATTGAGCCTTGCCAGAATGACTTACGGCTGGCCAGAGTGATTGAAAAAAAAAGTACTTTGTTACATTTCTTTTTCTTTTTTTTAGCTTTTATTACCACAGGGCGTAATATTAATTGTATTAGGAGGCTACCTTTCCCTCTTTTGTTATTGCAATAGTGTTACAGTCAGTAGTTAGAACAAGTCATAAAAAATAGAAATATTTATTAGTTTTCCAATCGTATATGTTGAGATTTTCTTTGGATGGACCGAGGTGGTGATAGAGGAGCAAAATATTGAAGTTGTTTTTCTTCCTTTTGACATAATGGATCAAACTAAGAACTCCACTTCATACACATTTAATAACGGAAATCAGATACAGGTTAGGGACTTCTGCTTTGAATAAGGTTGATGTTGCTTTTAATTTTCTGTTGGGCTCAAACCATTTCTTTCTTACAGCAGTTAAAAAAATAACAAGACGTGAAACCTGAACTTGGCAGGGCTAATAAAAATGTAAAAATCAGAATCTGCCATGAAAATCCTAATCAGTGTTTCGCCACCGATCATCCAGGAAAGTAAACCGTGTAGAAATAACATTTTTCCCAGACATTCAGGCTCACTTAAAAATCTATTGATTCTTATTCTTTAAAGTATTTTTTGTTTGTTATTTTTAAAATGTATTTTAAATAAAACTTTCAAAAACCCTTACCTGAATAATGATGGAAGTCCTCTGACTACGTTCTGTTTCCTCATTCGACACTGACTGCAAAGTACTTAAAACAGCTCTTTAGAAATTTTGATAATAGTAAGTTTGTTTGTTTTTTCCCCATTTACATGTTGTAATCTGTCATTTACAGGCTACTTGACCAGCTCTACCTCTGAACAAATTGGAAAAGTGGGCACGTTAGTTTACAAACCAGAGGACAAGGTGTCAAAGTCTGCTGTCCGAGAAGCAGTGGAAGCTTTCCTGTCCAGATCCCGAGCGGACATTGGTGAAGCCTTACCTCTCCATGTGGAAGAGTCCCTAACTTATCTCCAGGATCACCTGTTGGATGTCTGTCAGTGTTGATATTAAAATAAAACTATTTGATTTCCGTTCTTATTGATAACAAAAACAGGAAGCATTGTGTAATTTATACTTGTTTATGTTAATTTGAGCAGTTTTTTTCTTTTAAAGTTATGATTTGCTATCTATCATACATTAAAATTATACTTCTAATGTATTCTACCAGTAAAATGCATTTTATTTATTGTTTTTCTTTTTTTTTTTATAAAGCCAGATTTACTTTTTGAACCACAGCAGAGCATTAGTTCACTACCTTTACAGACTATTCAGTGTTTGAATAAAAAAGTCCTTCAGATTTATTGGTTTATTTATTACACAACGTGTGTTTTCTATCCAGCACAAAATGATCGATTCGTCTAAAAGCAGAGGTTCTTATTTATTGTGGTTCAACAGCTGGTTGGACCTTCTTGACGGCAACCAATAGGATACGGCGCTGTTATCGAGAGAGCGAGAGAAAAAAAATCCTTACAGTCGCCATGATACAGCAGCGGAAACGGGGAAGAAGTAGCTAGAAAACAAAAGAGAACACGCAGTCGTCCTCGCGATTTGGTATGCTCTTGCAGGTAAAATGAAACCTTCCGTGTTCTACCCCCATAACCACATAAATATGTTCCTTCTCATCGCATTAAACCTCCTAGTTTTTATTGTGCAAAGCGCTCATTTCGCACAAGAAAGTATTTGAATAGGAACTCGGTCAGCTTCAAATAATTGAGATGTTAGCTTTTAGGCTACTCACGCTAAGCTAAATGGCTCAAATTTGATGAGTTCGTCGTGTTTGGGGCGATTTTTAAAAGCTCAAGGGCTAGATTTTTGTTTCATTTGGTAACGATGTTTATTGCTTATGATGTATAGTGGATGAAAGCGTTTGGCGTTCATTCGTGGCCTTGTGTTTATGCGCAATTCAGTGCTTTGCCATTATGTAAACAACAAGTGCACACTTTATTTCAAAAATTGACCAGCATTTTATTTTTAACGTATTTTTTGGGGGGGAGGTCGTTTCGGTTATCTCGACTAAGAGAAGACACTAATTCAAGTTGGCTTTTTAATCACAGTAGTCTGTGAGGTAGTTGTCGGATCTGGCTTTGTTATGTAGTCCGATAGCTGCCAATTTAGGTTAAGCTAGGCTAATCAGTTAGCGTCACCGAGGAGAACAATCGGCTAGGCTAGCTTTGTTTGTCTTGGCTTTTTAACTCTACCGTTCCTTATTTTGACTAAATAAAGGACCGTTTCGTTGCTATTTTGTAAGTTGTCTGTTTTTCACAAATCTGGCGGGAAGGTTCTCTAATTTATTCGTTGAATTTTCCGCTTTTAACTTACGTAACAATAAAGAAATACGTCCTCACAGTAAGCTGTAGCATGTTTAACTTCGAAAACATTGCATCTGATGGTTATCTCGGTTGTGACCCTTTATAGCATCTCTGAATTGTGTTTAATTACTTTGATATCTAACTGGAGATGTGTTGATGAATCAAACTGTCAGCCACATGCAGTAGGGGTACTGAACTGTGTTTCAGGCACGATATGTCTTTGCAATTTATTGAATATTGGTAAACACGTTATACTTACCTCTGACAGTTTTATTACAAATGATCTCTGTAGTGTTATAGGAATGCCCAAGGAAAAATATGACCCGCCGGATCCCAGGCGGATGTACACAATTATGTCCAGTGAGGAGGCAGCAAATGGGAAGAAGTCATACTGGGCTGAGCTGGAAATCAGTGGTAAGTATAAATGAACTCATGGGTAAAACCATTAAAGAAAATATAACTGTGCAGTGCTTTCTGCTTTGAACCAGGATAACGTTGTACTGTTTGTGATAGGGATCTGAAAATGTTATGATTAATAATTTAATGTTCCTCATTTTAACACATTTTGCATTTTATTAGGTCTGTCAGCTAGTATGTAAAAAAAAATAAAATAAATCAAGAATTGCATCATCACACAATTTGTTTTGACTTTATGAAATATTTGAAAGCCTCAACTCGCATTCAGAAATGTAAAAGCTGTTTTTACCTGACATGGTTGTTTTTCCATAATAAATGTTCATGATATTAGAGGAAAAAGGCAGCGACAAACCTGGTATTAGTACAACATTTAAAGCCCTCGGTTGCTATATTGGAATGTCATAGGATAACCTGCTTGTCAGGATTTTATTGCTTAATTTATAACGGGAAAAAAAGGCTGAATTGCTGCTGTTGAAAATAATGACATTAAAGTTTAGAGAAAGAGTAAAATCCCCTTCTTCTTCTTCTTCTTGCATTTATCAAAGCTAAAATAGTTTGAGGTTTGGTCTTTACAAGTGTTAATCAAAAATGTTCATCCATCAATTTAAACAGATATTGAAATAATTTCTAACCGCAGGTTTATTTGCATGAGTGATCTGGTGCTGATATTTGTTTCATAAATTTAAGTGGTTTTCTGTTTTGGCTTTATGCAAAATTATGATAATAATTAGCTGTTTTGTAATGATTTTTGATGTAAATTTGGACAAAAAAATTCAATAGGATGGAAAATAAATTAAATACTTTTTTAATTCAATGCTGTTGGATTTGGACCTTTTTGGTATAAGTCACAATTAATAAAGTACATCTTAAACAGGTTGCCGCTCCATTGCATATATTGATTTTTATGATTGTTTTTTTCCTCTGGGGTGTCATGATGAAAATAAAAATGTTGGTTTAAAACGTTTTGTTTTGTTTTTTTTTTGGAGTTTTCCTGTGTAACTTTAAATTTTATTTCTAAAGAAAGTTAGTTGCTTTGCATAAATATGTGTTTGTAAAGACTGCAGAACAAACACATTTGTCAAAAGGTTCATCATCTCTCTGATCCTGTGTTTGCTGCCCAGGATCTGCGCTTTTAACCCGTTTAACCTGCAGCACCTGCTTGTGCAGATGATGCCAACATCGACACTAAGTGTCTAAACTAAATGCTTTGTATAACACTTACCCACATGCTTGTTTTCATATCATTTATAGATCTGCTTTGGAAGTACCACCTCATTTCAAATACTTTTAGATAAATGCAACTATTGCTTAATTTCCATGTGTTCTATAGTAACTAAATCATGTCTGGGAGTTATCTTTAGTGGTGAGCTGTCAACTTGAACATTTTAGAGGACAATGACGTTTTAATCTTTACATGATAAACAGACAGACAGATGTACATTGTTTCTGTTTGCTTTGTAAAGGGTCCTGGGACATTCATACTGCTCTTCTCATTATATTATGATAGTTGAAATTATCACATCAGTTTAAGTTTCTTTCTTTTTTCATTTAGTTATTTAGCCGCATCTAAAAAGTCAGTTTTGTATGGAATTATTTCACAGTTTCTAACCAATTTATCCAAGTATTAAAATAGATTAAATGTAACCTTGGTGCTCTTGTTGGTTGTTCTTCATGGATTCTGTAGGCAGAGTAAGGAGTCTCAGTACAGCCCTGTGGTCTCTCACCCACCTCACTGCCCTGCACCTCAGTGACAACTCACTGTCACGCATCCCGCCAGACATTGCCAAACTACACAACCTGGTGTACCTGGATCTCTCATCCAACAAGATCAGGAGCCTGCCGGCAGAGCTCGGCAACATGGTGTCTCTCAGGTCAGTGGTACCAGCTTATGTAATGCAATTAGTGCAGAGATAAAGGAGGCAGTCGCCACAAGTCATTTTTGTTTTGGTCCAAATCTTTATCCAGGCTTTGTGGTAAAGATTTTCTAATTGTTTTTTTTTTAATCTAATCCTTATTTTTCCTCTGCAGGGAATTGCTTTTAAATAACAACCAGTTGCGAGTTCTCCCATTTGAATTGGGAAAACTTTTTCAGTTACAGACACTGGGGTTAAAAGGTAGGTAGCTTGCAAATGTTTTTATTCATTAAATTTTCTTATTTTTAACCCAGAAGTCCCGTGATGTACTTGGCAGTTGCATCAGGTTGAATATCTTTTCCTTCCCAGGTAACCCACTTGCACAAGAAATTATGAGCCTCTATCAGGAACCTGATGGCACACGGAGACTGCTCAACTACTTGTTGGACAATCTGGCAGGGGCTATAAAGCGCAGTGAGTATCATGCTTCTGATGGAGGACTGGAGGCAGAAGTGTGTGTTTTCTTTAGTTTTTTTGTTTTGATTTTTTTTATGCGATTAAAAAAATACATATAATTGGGTTTATACATGTAATAGCTCAAAAAGGCTATTAACTAGATTTTTGTAAATTCTTCTTTTTAAAGGTGCTGCAGACATCGACAGCTGTTACAATTGCTCTCTGCTTTTTTATGTTTTTACTCAAGTTTTTTTTCTTTTTTTTTTT
>JAUZNJ010036331.1:24416-36424 GCA_034780135.1 Jordanella pulchra
CTGCAGACATCGACAGCTGTTACAATTGCTCTCTGCTTTTTTATGTTTTTACTCAAGTTTTTTTTCTTTTTTTTTTTTTGCCCATTTCTAAATTTCTTTTGTGCCATTTTTTTTTTAGTTTTTGTAGTGCAGGGGTTTTGAATTCTAGCTGTGGAGGGTCAGTGTTTTGCAATTTTCAGATCATCCTTTGCTTTTAACCGACCTGATACAGGTGACTGCAGTTCAGCAAAAGCTTGTTTATCATTCACTTTAAAAATAAACAAAATGAGTGAGCTAAAGCAGGGACCAATCTAAAACATAAAGGACATCATCCTTTGAGCCCTGGAGTTGAATGTCCCTTCTTTTGGTGAAATGATTCATTATTTCACACGTGTTTATCTGTTCTAAGAGGTTCTCTTTTGAACGTTTGGTTTCTAATTCAGTTGCTGAGCAACCAGAGTCAGGCCAGGTTTTTCTTCAGATTGTATTTTTTTTTTTTTTTTTCATTTACCTATTTGGTTGTAGTTTTCTTTTAGTGCTAGTTTGTTTTCCATCTACTTCTCGCGCTATGATCCGTTATTCTTCAGAGGAGTTGCTTCAGTATCGGCATGGTGCTGGTACACAGAGCAGATAGTAACGGATGTAAGGAGGAGAAAACCAGAGTTCAAGTCGAAGAGAGAAATAAGGGGCACATGAGATTTAAACCCTTTTCCTCCTACAAACATTATGGAGGATGTATTTGCCTAAAGATGGCGGATGATGAACTGGCAGCTCTGACCAACAGCCAGTTAACTTACAGGGAGTCTAGTTTGATCCGCTTCATACCAGGACAGCGATTGAACCTGCTGCTTTTTCAGTCGTTTGATTAAAGGGAGATCTTGCTATCTTTATTAACTGCAAATGGTGTCATCTTGGACTTATTCAATGAAGGAACATGTCTGCATCTCAGACAGTGAGTTATGTGCCTCCAGCCGCCACAGCAAAAAGCTGTGAATTTGGTGACATCATCATCATCGCTGAACCTCTGACCCTGAATCCTTGTGCTCCTGATCAGCTGGTTTTCAACCATGTTTACTGTGTCTATGAGAGTAAATAAAAACCTACTTTATGTAAATGTCAAAGGAGCTTATATCACCCTCTGCCTCCTCTTCGGAGGTCTGGCCATGAATTCAACCACCTACCTACAGGTCACTGGTCATGGTGGTTTACATAAGGTCTGATGGTCTGGACCAGGAGTGGGTTCAAATAAAACTGGGAACTATTCCTTCTCTGACTGTATCTGGTTCTTTGAGGACTTCATTGTATCCACCAAAGGTGTCTGCCTTTTCTCTAATAATTCTTGGGTAAATGGAGGAATGAAGTCTTTGTTGGATCAGAAGTGGAGGCCAGAGAAAAGCTCCAGACTGTCCAGAATGAGCACAAGAAGAAGAGAAACGTTTTAAGGGGGAAAGCCTGGATAAAGGAGACGTGGAACTTGTCTGCCTTCACAAAATGGAGGGAAACCAGGTGTTTTCTTCTGAGCTTTTCAACAACTTTGAATTGTCTCCCACTCTGGTGAACTCAGATATTTGGGAAGATTGGTATCAACTTAACCCCTTGGGTTCATCCACATCTCAGCAGGACTCTGTTCTATCCTTTCTGGCTCCTTGCTGATCAGAATCAGGATCATTGGCTTCTGATCCAATCACTCACAGCAGGAGCTCGCCCAGCTTCAGAGGAGCAGAGCTGGTGGACCTGATGACTTCTCCTCCCTGTAGGAACCTCGCAGTTTAATTCACTATCCATTTTAAATTGTTGATCATAAACTGGCCGACTGGGGGAACTAATCAATTTATTTTGAATTTTGAAAAAAATGTTTTGCAGTGAATTGATAAATTAAAATATTAACCCACCTTTACCTCCTGGTTACTGAAACTTTGCTTTGATAAAAACTGGCAGCTTCCCTGCCGCACCTCCTCCATCTCACACTGAGACTAAAGAAGTTCCCTGTGCTGTGAAGGACGCCCTGGATTGTCCCTATGCTAAAGAGCAGACACCCCACAGGTCTGAATGACTGCAAATCCTTTTTAAGAGGCTGGGTTTTCCTTTCATATTAGCAATGCATTGAGGTGTATGATGCCATTATTTACTTCTTGCACAGAGCTCCATTACACAGAAAGGCAAGTGAATCTGAATAAGTTGGGCTCCTTCAGTGGGTGTAAATAATCGGAGTAGAATTTCTGCCAATACGTGGAATCCAGTGGTGTTTTTGTTTTGTTTTTGGTTTTTTTTTGTTGGGCGGGGTCAAATCTTAAGAGGTCAACAAGCGAGATACATTGGTGAGGTCTGAGTCTACAGATTGAGTTGGTGTGTGAGAGAGAGGAGGTTGCTGGGAAAAATTAGAGCCGTTCTGATAAACCTTCACTCTGTTTTCAAGCAGACGGGCATTTTTTTTTTTTTAAACACTCAGTCTGACTCTAGGGGCCCGAGCCACAGGCTTAGACACTCATTTGTACTTTCTGCTGTTAAGCTACAGCAAAAAGTGATCATATTTATGGAATATAATGAGGTTTTTTATCAGTCCTGTTCAGAAACATTGCTATTGCTTTTACTGTTGCTGTTATTGCTTTTGTTGTTCTCATTATTTCTACCATAACTGTTGTTATTTTTACTGCTATTATAACCACTGCTCTTTTGCTACTGCTAATATTATTAGTGCTGCTGTTGATATTGCTTTTCTTACTTTATTATTATTACTCAAAGCTCCAGAGTGTAACCAAATTGGTTGCAAATTCAATCAAAGTTTTTTTACAGGTGTGAGTAAAACAAAAGAATCTGAGGTTGCATGAGTCCAATCAGCAGTGTGAAGGACTTTTTATTTATTTTCTTTTATTAAGTCTTAGTGACACTTTAGTAATGCCCATGAATACTGGAGCGACGTGACACTTGTTTACTTCACCTCCGCTGTAAACAAAGACTGTGCCTTGGTTAAAAAAAAAAAAAACAAAAAAAAGAAGCAGAAAATAAATAAATCCCAGTTAAGAGCGTAAAAGCTGATGTGCACCAAGTTTTACAAAGTTTTTTTCTGAATTGACTCCATAACAGATCAGTTCATGACATCCTGTGTTTCTGACTGGAGTGGTTGGCTTTTCATAATGACTAGGTTCTCTGTTTTGCACAGTACCCACAGAGCAGCCACCAGCCAGGTCATGGATCTCACTCCAGGAACCGGACCGAACACGTCCAGCAAGTACGGCTAATGCACACATAGCACAACTTTGAACAGATGCTGACTTTTGTCTAATTTTACCTCTTTGTTTTGGTTTGAGTTTTTTGTTTTTATTTCTTTTTTATTTATTATAGCTGCTAAAGCAAAACCAGTTTAACTCTAGCATGTAAATGTAGGACTATAAAGTAGCCGCAGTTATTTTTAGGGCTAACTTTGGCACCTCCTTGTTTCATTGGATCCTTTAAAGCTAGTAACGTCACAGAGTTTATCTGAAGACTTGGCCAATATTATTCTTTTTAACTAAATGAATTCATTTTGTTTTCTGTCTCCTTTCATAGCACTGTTCTCTGTTATGTGTTACAATGTGCTGTGCGATAAGTATGCCACACGACAGCTATATGGCTACTGCCCCTCCTGGGCTCTAAACTGGGAGTACAGGAAGAAATCTATCATGCAGGAAATCATGGGCTGCAATGCAGACATCATCAGTTTGCAGGTAAGAAATACTAACGCGTGCATCAAGGTTTTGAAGTAGATTCACTTCATGTTTACAATGTTTAAAGCAGCTGTATTTTGACAGCTTAAATTATGGCCTTGTATCACATGATTACACCAAATAAAATGCAGCAAGGGGTCATGCCTTATGCAGAAACACTGCTAAACAAACTCCCTTTGTGAAACATATTGCATAAACAGCTTAGGTTAGGTTGCAGCTTAACGATACAAAATAAACATTTATCTTTTACAATAAGCCTTTGATTGTATTGAAACTGGACAGTATATTAACTATAAATGTAGAGATAAATCTTCAATGTTAGAATGAAGCAAACCGTTATTGTTCAGTTCAGTTTGTACCTCACTGCAGTGACTTCAATAAAATAATAATCATTCTGTAGTGTCGGTCACTCTGGTGTAGCTTTAGTGCTTTCAGCAGGAAAGTAAAAGGTTACAACAGATCAAAAAGTGCTGTGTTTTAATCAAACATTATATTTTAAAAAATATACAAAATGCATTT
Source organism: Jordanella pulchra (assembly GCA_034780135.1). NCBI lineage: Eukaryota > Metazoa > Chordata > Actinopteri > Cyprinodontiformes > Cyprinodontidae > Jordanella > Jordanella pulchra. Next base: position 28,619 of record JAUZNJ010036331.1, read on the forward strand.
GTAACAAATGTTTAGCGAACATCAACAGAGTATATAAAAAAAAAAAAGTGGAAAACTGCATTTAACCGCAGATTTGATAACAAGAGCAGTGATTATTTAGTTTAAGAGCTGCTTGAAGAAAAAAAAACTACTTAACCAGGAGTTTTTTCCTGAACAGTCACCAGGGATGGACGATATGTTATCGTGTGCAAAATATCGACAGAGAAATTCCCCCTGGTAATAATTTGTTGTCTAACAATGAATGAAATTCATCAGGCACGGCTCCTGAGTGTAACTATTAAAAATCCACTAACTGCCTGACATTTCTCAGGTGTGGGTGAAAGAGTTTTTCCGAATGCGTCTCTGTTTCCTGCGTTAATTTGCCTCCTAATCGGAGCTCAGAGAAGAATACCACAGAGATTAAAGCCGGAACAGAGGGCGGGTCTTCATCTCTGATCGGTTCTGACCCACATCCTGAACACTGAATGCTCTGTGGCACAGTGAGGCACGGCGATGAAAACCACCGATGAGGACCGTAGAAAGTAATCGTCGCCGTCGTCACCTACCACTCAGGTTTTCCAGCACATCTGAGTAAAATAAAGCAGAAAAGCTGGCAGAGAGTTGATGTGTGTGACGCTGCAGTCTGTGTGACATCACCAGCACTGACGACAATCCAGCAGCTGCGGGTCAAGGATAACCAGCCCGCATCCATCCAAATCTGTTTCCCACGGTTATCTGTCTTTAAGATCTGGACCCGACCCTGTTGGCGTCGGCTAGAACCTGCGTCCCGACATGCAGGTTTAAACATTCACTGACCGTAAACACGCTGCATCCCTCCCTTCATTACATCTACTACCTTTTAATAATTATTTAATGCATTTGTGTTGTAGAGGTTCTTTAATTCTAATAAAAAGAAATAAACCCAAAGCTAATGAGCTCCAGAAAATCTGAAAGGACTTCATAAATTCCTGTTGAAGCGTCAGTGGGAGGAAACCAGAACCTCCTCCATCAGACTCACCTGAAGGCTGTCGATCTGTAGAAACATTGTTTTTGACTAAAATAAATACTCGCCTAGAGGCTTCACAGCCGCATGAGTCATTTCAAAGTTTAAAATCAGTGAAGTTTAGTCTTCATTTCCATAAAAACAGTTAAATTGAGTGTTTTTTAAAAAGACAAAACTCTTATTAGTGGTCTGCGTTGGTGCTTCCTCCCGCATGGAAAGAGGTTGTGAAAATTGTGAAAAAGCCTTCCTTGTACTGTAATAAGGTCCAAAGTACAGCTATATTTGACAGTTTATGGTCTTTATTGTTATAACCCTGCTTACATCTGAGGTGAATAATTCAAGTTAATGTGTTTATTGTCTAAACCAAAGCTCTGAACTCTTGGTTACATTAATTTACTCTTCAACTTTAATACCAACTATGTGTTGGTAGACTTTGCCAAAGCAACCTTAAGACTAATAGTTAGTTCTGCTCTGGATCATTAAAGTTAATTAATGAGGCTTTAGGAAAATAAGTAAATGACAAAAATCATGTTCTATGTTGAGCCCGACCGATATGGGATTCTGAAGGCCGATGAGATTTGGGGGGAAAAAAAACAATATTCGATATGTTCAGTTTGATTTTGAAGCCGTATCCCTGAGATCAACCTGCAAGCTTTCTTCTTTGGCAGATTGTGGACATATTTTAATCCTCCACAACCCGATGCGATCATGTGACCCACCCCCGTCTGCTGAATGTCTGACCCGGTAGTTTGTGGGAAAAAAATCCCATAAACTGATGGATGGAAATCTTCAGCTTTAATTTAAAGACTACACGAGATGTTTGTTGATCATTAAAAAAAAAAACAAAATAATATTAATAATATGCCATCAATTAGTTTATGGAGGGACTAATCAAAATTATTCCTATTTAAGCATGAAAGCAGATTTCAAGTTTTTATGTTTTCATGCTAAAGAATATGGTGTTTGTGGTGCGATGACTGATTATGGAAAAAGTTGTGATACATTTAAAAAATGGGAGAGAACACAAAAAATATTTCATTTCGGTTCCCAAAGAGCTACACATCGTAATTAAAAGAAGAGATTGTGGAAACAAAGAATTGAACCCAAATCAAGTTACGTTTTGCCTCCAGATGTTGATACTTCTGCTGATTTGCCTCCTTTACTTTTCTGGAACTCAAGCTTTACTCTTTATTTCACTACAAGGGCATCTTAGACTTTCTGAAAGCTCTGTTTAGCTCATTTCTAGAGTCTGTTCTAGAAATGTTTAACGTTTGGTCACTAGTTTATTTCTCATTGCTTTTGTTGACTTACAGGAGGTAGAAACGGAGCAGTACTACAATTTCTTCTTACCAGAGTTGAAAGAGCAGGGATACGACGGGTTCTTCAGTCCAAAGTCCCGCGCCAGAACGATGTCTGAGTCGGACCGTAAACATGTGGACGGATGTGCAATTTTCTTCAAAACGGAAAAGTAAGTGGAGGCAACATTATTCCTGTTCTATCCGGGATGTAGATGTAGTTTTTCTTTGTAAATAATTGCCTCTCAGTTTAAGCCACCTTTTTTTTTCTGTCGATATTTCTTTCTTTTCAAAATTTGGCTGCTGTTTAATTGTCTTGATGTGCTAGCATATAACATATTTCAATGAAATCTATAGACCAGTTTTTAAAATAATTTAAAATATATATATATTTCTAAAAAGTATAATTTGCAGAATTAAATGTAAGTAGTTTTTTTTACCTTTATGATTTTAATCACAACATCTGTAGGGCAAATTCTGATACGACTCAAATAATTTTAATTAAGCTGATATTTATGTATTTACAGGTGACATGATTTTATATTTTATACCACCGTAGCCTTTAAAATCTTTGTAAAACATATTAAAAGTTTAGTTCGTTGAGGAGTTTTAGATGCACTAGTTGCAGTTTAAATCCTCCCTCATTTGATTGAGGTTTTTAAACATAATTTTCATGATTATTGTTCATTAGACTGCATTCGCTCTTGTCTGAATCGCATGTTCCTCTCCTCATAACGTCTACAACATTCATGAATGTTTCTAACTCCTTGTTTTCTCTCTCTAGGTTCAGCGCTGTGCAGAAGCACACAGTGGAGTTCAACCAGCTGGCGATGGCGAACTCCGAGGGCTCCGAGGCAATGCTGAACAGGGTGATGACGAAGGACAACATCGGGGTCGCTGTACTGCTGGAAGTTCGCAAAGAGATAATGGAAATGTCTTGTGAGTAGTTTGTTTTTTCTAACCTTTATTACTGTAATTCTTCTATATCTCGGTTTTCTTGCTTGTCTTTTTTGTATAACTTAAAATGTTGTAGCTTTAGATGCATGAATGTATTTTTGAACATGAGAACATGTTGTAATTATGCCTATTTCTGTGTTTTAAGCTGGTAAGTCACTCCCTGGCTTGGACAAGCAGCTTCTTCTTGTTGCAAACGCTCACATGCACTGGGATCCCGAGTACTCGGATGTCAAGTTGGTCCAGACCATGATGTTCCTGTCAGAGGTGAAGAACATCGTGGACAAGGCAACACGCAGCTTCAAGCTGTCCACCTCTGGTGAGACCAGCGCCATTCCACTGGTGCTGTGTGCCGACCTCAACTCCTTACCCGACTCCGGTAAGCAGCTGAGAACAATTGATGTTAATTACCCTTTGCTAACTATTTTCTTTGTTGTTGCTCTTTGGGGAAAAAAATGTAAAACTTTTAACAGAAATGAACCCAAAACTATATAGTTGTTTTTAAACAGAAAACACAAAATGTCAATGAAACGAGACATTAATCTTTTAGAAATCTATTAAAGGTCAGTGGGAGTTTAATTTTTAAATCTGGTATTAATCCTTCATGTGAAGGTGACTACATTTTAATCATCTCTTTATCAAAACCTCACATGCTACTGTTAGTATGTTCGATTGGTTCCTCCTGATACTGATATTACCTTTTTCATTCATAGCTTTGGTAACCTCTTAGAACTCGAATGAATAAGGAATATTTCAATATCAAAGCTGCTACAGTAAAGGAAAAACTATCTTCTCAGCTTGGTTATATCTTGTCTACGTTTATAGTTGGATAAACCAATCGATCATGTAGATTGTGGGACCTTTCAAATGATCAGCCAATATATTTCAATGTAGTTCAGCTTCTAAAAGATTTTAAAGAAGTTGGTTTAAGCAAAGAATCCTAAATTATTGGAACTCATGTAATATTCTCTACAATCATCTATGTGGCTTCTGTATAAAACATTCAACTTACATGATTTACTAGAATTTATCACTAAAATGAAGCTTTGGATTAAAAAAATGTTTAAAGTAGGTATAATTTTTTTCAAAAGTGCAGTCAGTCACTTCAATATATTATATACTCTGATTTTGTACCTTTTTTTTGCAGTGCATACATTTGGCGTTATATTGCCTTTTTTTTAAACTACAGTGAATTTCAGTAAAAGTCTTTTCAAAGAGCAGTTTTTCAGAAATCTTGAATCTACCAGGATTTAAACAGAGTAGCAGGTTAGAAATGCAGATAAAAAGAGAATAACTAGTTTCCTCTGGGTGTAGTTTGTCTCTTTGTTTCAAACTGCATCAAATGATCTGGTCTACAGAGAGAATCTTTAGAAATAAACTTTCCTTTCGTGTGGATGAAGGATATTTGGTCACAATGGGCTCTATGCACAACTTCACTACTTCTATGAACCCAAGGCAACTCCTTTCTTTGCTCTCTTTCTCTACTGGATGTACTGATCAATCCAGGTGTGCCTGACCTCAGTAACCATGACAACAGTGACCAGACACACCTGGATTAATCGGTACATCCAGTAGAGAAAAACGGGGAACAACGGAGCTGCCTTAAGTTCAGGAAGTGGTGAAGTTGTGCAGAGAACCCATTAGTCTGCATAGACTTCCACTTTCACCCGAGTATTTCAAGATGCTATTGGCATAAACGAGGTAATATTGACAAATTCTTTTTTTGTTTAACAACATATTGAAGGCTTAATTATTTCTCCTTTTTTGTGTGTCTTTAACACATCTATGCACTTTAGGACACGGTTCTGTTGTGAGTAGCTTCACAACAAGTATCTCAACCAAAATATGATATAATTCAAGTTAAAGAAATAAAGTGTGAGATATCTCGTCAGAAATTTAGTGTATATCTAAATGTGAACTGACGCATTTGCCAGCCAACGTTTTGGGTTAAAATGAGATTTTTTTGCATCAACTAATGTATGCATGAGTTTGGCAATGGGTTCAATTAGCAGTCATGCTTTGAGATCAAGTAAAATGCCTGCAATGCTGCTCCATACGTCTGCTAATGCAGGATGCATTGTTTGAGGCAGGAATGCGGATGGAGGTTCTGGTTTTAACCAAGAATATTTAAAATGACGGATCTATGCATTGATATGGAGGACAAAAAGTCTGTTTTATAGACTTTAAAAAAAAAATACTATAATTGGCTTGTTGCTAAGCACTGTACAGCTCCAGCTATATGTGCGTCTTTTCATGTGCATACAATCATCCATGTTGTGGTAAACCTCTGCCTGTTTCATACCTTTTGCAAAGACTCCATGTGATCATTAGGCTTAGCAATTAGCTAGAAGTAACGTTCTCATCAGCCAGCACACTAATGATACAGTAAATAGAACTTAACCTGGGTATGTAGTCTGTGTACAGAGCGCTTGGTACGTCTGTGCTTTGTGATAAGTGAGCTCTACTTTGCAAACCTGACAGAGCACCACGTTCTCTCACAGGTTAGACGCATGAAGGTGTTACTCTGTAGCCGCTACTTGAACTCCAGACAGAGATATACTTTTCTTTCTTTCAGTAGGCGTTGTCATCTTTGTGACATTATGACCCAGTCTAATCATTTTCAATGGATGCCTTTAGTAATTAGCAGAGAGGTTCTCAAAGTTTTCCATTCCACAACCCCCCAGAAAAGCTTTAACTTCTGGCTGGAGACCACCTTTGCAAACTAACACACAGCGCTACTAAATATGTACAGAAAAATCATCGTTCTGAATGTTTTTATTAATTTTATGTCTATTTAGTCGTTGCTACATTTGTTTAGGATGAACATGTTTTCAACACTGTAATAAGTTCCCACTGAATAACAAAGCTTTTAACAAACTGTTGAGAATAACAAAACCAGAAGCCAAACCCAGTTCAATTGTGTGCAGTTTTATGAACTTATTGAAGATAGTTTGGACCAAACTAGGGATGCAAAGGCAGCAGTTGATCAACACGAGTTTATAGCAAAGATATTGCAAGACGCCGTTAAAGATGCGTTTGAAGTTTTGATGAAAAATGTTAATATGGGTGTCATTTTGAAGCAGCGTCTTTATAGAAGTCTCTTTAATCCCGCCCACTGAGATTGATTGACAGTTCAAATAAATTCATGTGTAATGAAGTGAAAAATAAAACAAATAGTTTAATTTATGTCGTTTTAGAAATGACGTTCAACTATCTGATGTCAATATATCAAAACATTTAATTAAATGGCGTTTATCTAATTGCACATTTCATAATTTGATGGTACATTTTAAATATAGATTTGCTGTATTATATAAGTAAAAAAAAAAAATAAATGCCACATATAATTATTTAATGTGACATTTAATGGTAAATGTATTTTCATGTTAAACAGATTTATTTCATAGTAGATTAATATTTATTTCATGATTTATCTAATTCTGTTCCCTTTAACACTTCCTAATAGACCCGCTCTATTACTTGGAGTGCCTCTAAAGTTGAAAAGGTATTTCAGTCGAGGTGGTTCCTCTGTTAACTTTGTTTCTACAGCGTTAGGGATTCCCTTGTTTGTTTTTTTAAATCTTTGTATGATCTATAATTAAAAGTTTTATTTTATAAGAATGATTACAAAACATTTACATTATTTTATTATATTGAAAAATACAATTAATTTTTGTACATGTTTTTTGTTTTTTATACTTTTTTTTTTTTTTTTTTTTTTTTGTCTTTTTCATGCAATTTTCTAAGCCCCTGCCCCTGGAGCTCCTTCTATGAAAACCTCTGGTTTAGGCAGTGCAGACGTCCAGATTAATGCACACAATATAAAAATGATGATTTTGTTTGAGTCAAGAAAGCAAAGATTACAAACGGCCCAAAAAGAATCAACATAATGAATTCATGTTCCTCGAATTGTTAAGGCAATGATTTTTGCCTTAACTTATAGAAGAGTTGCTGTTCCTCACCTGTCATGGATATGAATACAGACTCCTTCTCTTGGTGCTCCCACCACTTCTGACAGCCGTGTCCTTTCTGCCTCCTCAGGTGTTGTGGAGTATCTGAGCACCGGTGGAGTGGACTGCACCCACAAAGACTTCAAGGAGCTTCGCTATAGTGACAGTCTGACCAAATTCAACTGCAACGGCAAGAACAGCACGTCTAACGGCAAAATCACCCACGGCTTCAAGCTGAAGAGCGCCTATGAGAACGGCCTAATGCCTTACACCAATTACACCTTCGACTTTAAGGTAATAAGAAATGATAAACAAAAGTTGTTCATATTTCTGGTTTCCTGTTTTATTATTCAGTGTGTTATACAGATACGGCTTCTGTTGATTTTTAACATGCATACCTGCTCCAACAAAAAAGAAACATATATATAAATATACACACTACTCCAAAAAATTAAAGGAACACTTTGTAATCAGAGTATAGCATCAAGTTAATTAAACCTCTGGGATATTGATTTGGTCAGAAGTAGCAGAGGGGGTTGTTAATCAGCTTCAGCTGCTTTGGTGTTAATGAAATTAACAACAGGTGAACTAGAGGGGCAACAACGAGACGACCATCAAACAGGAA
>JAUZNJ010036332.1:0-11897 GCA_034780135.1 Jordanella pulchra
AGAGAGCTCCAGCCCAGGAGACCCACGGCGCGCTCTGCTGGAGGAAAGGTGACAGACAGACTCTGGATCCCAACAGTCTCAGGCTCTGTCTCTTCCACCTCATCGTCCTTATGACTGCACCATTGATCTTTTGCCTGGTGCTCCTCTACCTTCCAGTCGACTTTACAATCTGTCTCGACCTGAAAGGGAGACTATGGAATCACATATTAAGGATTCTCTGGCGGCTGGTATAATTCGTCCCTCATCTTCTCCATTGGGGGCAGGGTTTTTCTTCGTTGGTAAAAATTATGGTTCACTCAGACCATGCATTGATTTTAGGGGTCTAAACAACATCACAGCTAAAAATAAGTATCCTTTGCCTCTTCTCTCCTCAGCGTTTGAACCGGTGCATGTAGCTACACATTTCACCAAACTAGACCTGAGAAATGCATACCACATCCTTCGCCTCCAAAAAGGACATGAATGGAAAATAGCTTTCAAAACTCCCATAGGCCACTTTGAATATTTGGTAATGCCCTTCGGTCTCTCCAATGCTCCTGCCTGTTTCCAAGCATTAGTTAATGACGTGTTATGTTAAGACTTTTTGAATATTTTCATTTTCGTCTACTTGGATGACATCTTGATCTACTCCAAATCCCTGGAGGAACATAAAAATCATGTTTGTATGGTCCTACAGAGATTGCCTGAAAACAAACTTTTTGTTAAAGCTGAAAGTGGGAATTTCACAAGTCTTCCGTTACATTTCTGGGTTTCATTCTAGAGAACGGACAGGTTTGGCCGGACGGCGAAAAAATCCGTGCAGTACTGGACTGGCCCACTCCTGAGACCCGGAAACATCTACAAAGGTTCCTTGGCTTTGCAAACTTCTACCGACGCTTCATCCGCAACTACAGCCAGACAGTCTTACCTCTCACTGCCCTCACTCCCGGAGGCAGATGCTGCCTTTACGCAGCTTAAAGGTCTCTTCGCTGACGCACCCATTCTCATCCAGCCAGATCCCCAGAAACAGTTTATTCTAGAGGTTACAGAAGTTGGCGCCTTCCTCTCACAGGTTTCCCCATCTGATAACAAGACACACCCCTGTGCATTCTTCTCTGGTAGACTGTCTCCCGCAGAAAGAAACTACGACGTTGGAGACCGACAGCTACTTGCCATTAAGCTGGCACTTGAAGAGTGGCGTCACTGGCTGGAAGGCGCCGAGCACCCTGTACTGGTTTGGACCGATCATAAAAACCTCTTACCTTCAGTCAGCCCGCAGACTCAACCCACGTCAGTCCCGATGGTCCTTGTTCTTCTCTTGGTTTAACCTCTCCATTTCCTATCGCCCAGGTTCACGCAACATCAAACCCGATGCTCTCTCCCGTGTTTTCTTCCCGGATGACTCAGAAAAAACTCCAGCTACCATTCTACCCCCTAGTTGTACTGTTGCCTCCATCACCTGGGAGATTGAGGACCTAATCAAACGAGCCCAGTCATCAGAGCTTACTCCGCCTGCCTGTCCTCCGGGAAAGATCTACGTTCCCTCATCGATCCGAGCCCGCTTCCTCCACTGGATTCACGACTCCAAGTTTTCAGCTCACCCTGGCATCAGCCGCACTATCTCCCTCATAAACCACAAGTTCTGGTGGCCATCCGTTTACAAAGACGCTTATGATTTTGTCCATGCCTGCTAAGTATGCTCTAGAAAAAAAGTCCTCCAACCAACCACCCTCCGGCCTGTTGCAACCACTGCCTGTCCCCAGTAGACGTTGGTCCCATATTTCCATCGACTCCGTTACCGGCTTGCCACCCTCCAAAGGTTTAACCACAATCCTGACTATTATCAACCGTTTTTCCAAGGCTTGCCACTTCATCCCACTCCGTAAGTTACACAGCTTTCCAGACCGCTCAGCTCCTCGTCAAACACACTTTTCGCCTGCATGGCATCCCTCAGAACATCCTGTCTGACCGTGGTCCTCAGTTTATCTCTCAGGTGTGGAGGAATTTCTGCTTAGCCCTCGATGCCAAAGTTTCCCTCACCTCAGGCTTCCATCCACAGTCCAATGGGCAAACCGAGAGAAGGACCCAGGACCTGGAAACAACCCTCCGGTGTTTTACTTCATCCAATCCATCCGACTGGTCCCAGTTCCTGCTATGGGTTGAATACGCCCATAACAGTCATGTCTCTGCTGCCACAGTCTATCTCCATTTGAAGCTTCCCTGGGTTATCAGCCTCCACTTCTCTCCTCAGACGAAAAAGATATCTCTGTCACCTCTGTATGTCAGCACATCCGCCGTTGCCAAAGAGTCTGGTCTTCCACCATCCAAAATCTTAATCAAACTGCAGCCCTCAATAAACGCATGGCCGACCGTCACAGGAAACCTGCTCCCACATACATCCCTGGTCAATAGGTTATCATCACGAGACATTCCACTCAAATCTATGTGCAAAAAACTGTCTCCCTGGTTCATTGGTCCATTCCCTATAGGAAGACCAGAACAAACTAATTCCCAGTACTCTGTTTTCCCACCGGTCTCGAACTCACCAGTATCTCTCTCCATAGTGGCTGCATCTGTTGATCAAACTCTTTCCCTCCGGACCTGGCCTGGTTCACTACTCAGCTCATCCATTTACAATAAACTGTTTAAATCTAAAAAGTACTCCTGTCTTGGTGTTCTTTATGTGGGTTCAACAACTCAAAAGAAAACCCATCATGACAGTAGCATCCATTGGTACCATCCACAACATTGAAATCGAGAAGCCTCTGGTGAAAAACCCAGAGGAGATAAAATCTACTAATTGGCATGTGTCATACTTATACACATTCGTGATTCATCTTATGTAGTATTGATTTAAAAAATGGAAATTGGTAGTGATATTTACATGAAATTGATGGTTAGAAAATATGTTTCAGTGACATCAAGGACTCACACATGTTGAAAGTGAGTCAGCAGTGCCATCTGGTGAGCTGGAGAGAAACTGTTGCAAATGCACAACTAAGTCCTTCTGTTATACTTCTAAGTAAAAAAAGCTCTTAAAATTAGGATGTGGAGTAATTAGTTAAGTAGCATTTAGCTGTTGCAAATCTGCAACATCTGCCTGGAGAGGGTTAAAAAGGAGGCTGCAGTTAACATCATTGGCCTTGACACTCCTGCACTGTTGACTTCATGTGACCACGCCTCCGATTTGACCCCTCTGCTGAACTGTCTGTCTTGTGGTTACTTGTGCTTTTTTTTTGTGCTGAGGTTTTTTGTTTTTTTCCCCTCTCCTTCCCCATTATGGCTCTTATCTTTCTACAGAGATCAAGGCAGCGCTAGGTATCCGCTGGGACCTGGGCATCCAGGTAACCGTTGGAAACCAGGATGGCACCAGCATGGCCCCAGTTAAACCGTCCCCTCCCCCTCTCTCAGCTCCCCACCCTAATGTATGTGATGTATTGTGACAAACGGTTTGTACTGAAACCATAATTTCCCTCTGGGGACTATTAAAGTATGTCTGATTCTGATGGTAAGTGTATACTCCAGGAGGAAGGGTGTGACGAGCAAAGACAACGAAGTGCGGCTTCAAGCTCCTGGTTCAGACGCTCCGTCTGACCATCAGTCTGGGGATGAAACCCCGAGCTGAGGGTCACCTTGGCTCCAAGGTGGGGCGGTTGCAAACCCATTCCAAACTCCTGGAACAAACTGTGGACCTCTGTCAGAGAGGATCTCGGCGGGGATGCCGTGCAGGTGGAACACATGCTTAGTCAGAAGCTGAGCAGTCTGCATTGCGGTGGGGAGTTTACACAAGGGCACCAGGTGGCAGGCCTTCGTGAAATGGTCAATGATGGTTAAAATGGTAGTGAATACCCTTGAAAGTGGTTGTCCAGTAACAAAATCTAAAGCAATATGTGACCAAGGACATTTGGGAACCGGGAGAGGCTGAAGCAACCCACTAGGAGGTTGAGGTTGAGTCTTGTTACGAGCACAAACAGAACAAGCCGTCATGTAGGCCTTCACATCTCCCCATAAGGAAGGCCACCAAAAACTCAGTCTAATAATGGTTAAAGTTCTCTTAATGTCTGGATGACACAACAACTTTGCAGTATGAGCCCAATGAATTAGCTTAGCCCTAACAGAAGAGGGAACATGCAGACGATTGGGTGGCTTGTTGGCAGGCCCCAGTTCAGTCTGTTGGGCTGCCAATACCTGGTCTCTAATCTCCCAAGAAAGAGCTCCCATGACGCACAATAATGGAATAATAGTGGCAGCTGTTGCATCATGGTAGGGGGAAAAACTGTCTGGATAATGCATCGGGTTTGGTGTTCTTGGAACCATGCCTGTATGAGATAGTAGAATTGAAACTGAAGAAAAAAAAGAGACCAACGAGACTGTCTGGGGTTCAATCGCTTAGCCTGTTGCAGATAAGCCAAGTTCTTGTGGTCAGTCCAAACAACAACGGGGTGCTCGGCACCCTCCAACCAGTTGTACCATTCATTGAAAGACATCTTCATGCCCAAAAGTTCCCTATCTCCTACATCATAATTCCTTTCTGCTGACGATAGCCGACGGGAGAAGAACGCGCAGGGGTGTAATTTGTCATCACATGGATAGATCTGTGACAGAATTGCCACCACTCCAGATTCAGAGGCAGCCACCTCAACAATAAACTGGTTCTGGGGGTCAGGTTGCATGAGGATGGGGGCTGCCGCAAACCTTCTCTTCAATTCAAGGAAACTGTGTCCGGCTTCAGGCGACCAACTGAAGCTAGCTTTAGTGGATGTGAGGCTGGTGAGAGGTAGGACAGTCTGACTAAAGTTCCCTATGAAACAACGGTAGAAATGAGCAAACCCCAAAAACGTTGAAGTTGTTTCTGAGATGTAGGTGTTGCAGACCCGAAAAAAAAGTGATGTCGAGTCATGAGGTGGTAGTAACTTCCATTTAATTTCCCTTCGTCTGGAAACATGAACAACATTCATCACAACATTCATGTGCGTCACACTCCGGCTGCTAACTACTACTCTGCTTCTTCACCGCCTCGCCAGAATCTCGCTTGTCTGCTTCATCAGATGACACTGCCTCGCCAGAATCTCGCTCGTCTGCTTCATCCGATGGCACTGCCTCGCCAGAATCTCACTCGTCTGCTTCATCCGATGGCGCCACCTCTACAGGATCTTGTCCCTCTGCTTTATCAGACAATGAGTGCTCCTCTGCTGCCATTTCTTCTTCCCGCTTCACCTCTGTCTCTGTAGCCTCTTGAGCATCCTCTTCATCCCTCCTCAGCTGACCTTCAGTTTGGTCAGGTTGCACTCTTGGATGGGTGATGAACCTCCAGTTTTCTTCGTCATCAGAACTGCTGTCACCCGTCTTGTCAACACAATCTCCTTGCTTCTTTCTGTTTCTACTTTATTGTTGCTTTTTCCTGTCCATCATGTTTTTCACATCTTTCTCTGTTTCAGCAGTCAGAAAATCACAAGGCAATAGTAAATTTCTGTGCAAAACTCTGATCTTCCCTGTGCCTTTTTCAGGATGTACAGCATAAACAGGGCAGTCCTTGTGTTTCCTTTCAGTGACTATGTAGACCTTGTCCTCCCAGTACGACCTGAGTTTTCCTGGTCCTCCTCTCTCCTTAAAATTCCGCACTAAGACCCTAGATCCTAGCTGTAGTTCCACTCCATGAATTTTCCGATCATATTCCCTTTTTGCCCTGTTCCTCTCCTTCTGTGCTGTCTCAGATGCCAACTTGTAAGCTTCTTGCATCCTTTTCCTCCACTTACTGGCATAATCACTGTGAGAGGTGTTCTGATCAGTTGGAGTTAACCCAAACATCATGTCTACTGGCAACCGAGGACTCCTGCCATAAAGAATTGTACGCATGCGTACAATTTTACGCATGGACCACTTTAGGCAGGGAGCTCTTCCAATCTGACTTTTCTTTTTCTGTCAGGTTTCTGAGCATCGAAAGAAGAGTTCGATTAAATCTTTACGCTTGCCCATTTCCAGCTGCATGGCAAGGAGTTGTACGGGAGCCTTGAATGCCACAATACTTTTCCAGATTAGAAAACAGCTTGTTCTCAAATTCTTTACCCTGATCGTTATGAAGTTTAGCTGGAAATCCAAACTTTAGGGCAAAGTCTCCGAAGATCTTTTCTGCAGCAGTTTTTGCTGATTTGTTCTTGCATGCATATGCTTGAGCAAAGCGTGTAAAGTGGTCTATGACAACAAGGATGTATTCATATCCTGCTTTACAACGCTCCAAATGAAGGAAGTCAATGGAGACCATCTCAAATGGGTGAGTGGTAACAATATTGACCAGTGGTGCTCTTGTTATCCTGTTTGGATGCTTCCGCTTCAAACAACTACAAACCTTTGTCACATAGTGTTTCACATCCCTTTTCATATATGGCCAGTAAAATCGATCACGGATTTAGTTCAATGTTCTTTCCACACCAAGGTGCCCCATTTCCTCATGCAGTTCTTTATAAATCAGCTATTGGAACACCTTGGGCAACACCAGTTGAACTCGATTGGAGGACTTCCTAAAAAGGATGCCAGCATCATTGACACAAAGTTTGTGTCTTTCTCTAGCAAATACAGAGATACCATCACGCCAATTTCTTCTGGCATGCTGGGGCCACTGCTTTCTCATCACAAACTCACGTACCTTTCCAATCATTGAATCTTCTTCCTGCGCTTTTCTGAGGTCTCCTGCAGATATCTTGGCCACTGATGGTGTTATGTGTTCCTGTTCTCCATCATTGCAGCTGCCATTATGACTGCAGGACACAACCACGGCCCTGGATCATGGGATGTTAGTTGGACTGATTGTTTGACAGACGAAATTACCTCTGGCTCCATCTCCTGGACGCATGTCCGCATATACTCCTCCATGTCCAGGGGCAGCCTAGACAGCCCATCTGCGTCCCCATTAACTTTCCTGGGTCGATACTTGATGGAAAAGTTAAAGTCTGCTGATTCGGCTATCCAGCGGTGTGTGGTGGCATTTAGCTTGGTTGTTGTTAAAACATAGGTTAAAGGGTTGTTGTCTGTGTAGACAACAAAAGAGGGTGCATAATAAAGGTATTCTCTGAATCGTTCACAGATTGCCCACTTCATTGCTAAGAACTCTAACTTTCCAGAATGGAGGTGGTAATTCTTTTCTGGAGAAGTTAGTGTTCTTGACCCATAACCTATGACCACAAGTTTACCTTGTTGTCTCTGGTACAATACTGCACCGAGGCCTTCTTGAGAAACATCACAGTGCAATACAAATGGTTTCTCAAAGTCAGGGTAACCTAATAGAGGAGGAGACACCAGATACTCCAACAGCTGACAAAGAACATCCTTATGATGTTTTGTCCATTCAATTGGATGGCTTGAGGACAGCTGCTCTGAGCTCTTGTGTTTCCCTTTGTTTGTTTTTGATCCTCCTCCTTTCACTACCTTTCCAGGTTTCTTTTCTGTAGACAGCAGGCTGTACAGGGGCTGAGCAGTGCGTGAGAAGTTGGGGATATATGGACGATAGTACGATAGGAAACCCAACATTTTCCTCAAATCACCCACCGTTTTTGGAACACGGTCTTTGAGTGCTTGTACTTGTGCGATCTCAGCAGGATCCATGCAGTAGCCATCCTTGGATACGATCTTTCCCAGAAACTTCACCCTGTCTTTAAAGATTCACATTTTTTTGGCGTTAGTTTCACTCCATGACTCTGATAACGACGCAGTACTTCTCTCATGTCTGTGGACTAGATTGTCATCCAAATATGGATGAGATATTTCATCCCTAAGACACTCCTCCATACTGCGCTGGAACTCTGCTGGAGCTGATGACAGGCCAAAAGGGATCCTGATCCACTTATATAAACACCAAGGTGTTATGAATGCTGTCAGTGGTCTGCTATTCTCCTCCAGGAAACCCTGATGGTATGCCTTGCCCTGGTCCAAGACAGAGAACCATTCACTTCCACTCAGGTTATTAAGCATATCCTGCACTCGAGGTATGGGATGACGATCCGGAATAGATTTCCGGTTCAGCTCACAATAGTCCACACACAAGCGGAGACAAACTATGGGTGATGAATATGGAGATCGGGACTTATGAATCCAAACTCTGTTCAGCAGGTCTTCCAGGTATTCCTTAACCTCCTTAAGAAGCGGTTTGGGGACAGATGTATAAGTCCGCCTTACTGGGGTTGTGTCGCTCAGCCTGATTTTTAGCTGCAGGGATGGAATGCACCCTACATCATGCTCATCTTTTGAAAATGTATTACACTCCTCATGAAGCATCCTCCTTACATCAACTTGCTGCTCAGGAGTCAGGTGGTTAATGGGCACTGGGGGGTCCCACAGATCATGTTTGGATGCCTCAGACTCTCTGTGTTCTCTATGTGGTTCGTCAAAAGCTGGACAGTTACAATCGCTGGTAGGTGAGATAATCTCTGTTTTCTTTTCACTTACACCAACAGGTTTGGCTTCCACTGGATAAACTGCTTTAATCTGCTGCAAGTACCCCAGTACAGTGCGTGGTATCAAGGTAATGTCTGTATGGCTGTCGTTTGTGACTGGGATCGATACTGCTGATTGATTTCCTTTTTTCAGACAGACCACTGTTTTTAAGATGTGCAAGCCCTCAGGACATTTTGGGACCACCTCAGGCTCAAACAGTAATTCCTGTCTTTTTGAGAGAGGATCAGTCCTTACACTACACTTCACCTCTTTGGTCTGACCCACAGGAATCACTGTTTCTAGACGTCCTATTTTAACCATAGCTTCTTCACTATTTTGGTGAGCTGTTTTGAATGAGAAAGCTTCTTATACTGCTATGGATGTGACACCAGGGTGGTGCTCCATGCCATTCTTTACTAAATGTTCAATGACATTGTAGCCAATTATTGGTGGCTCAGCCACTCCAGGCTCATTAGAGACGAGCATTGGCACAAGCAGTTCTGGATTCAGGCCTCCCTTTGATCCTAGTTTGAATTTTACTTCAACCCAACCTGCAAAGGGAATGGGAGTCTGGTTCGCTGTTTTCCCAACCAAAGTCTCTCCCTCCTCTAGAAGCTCACCTGTACTGCGCAACTTGATGTGGGGAAGCTGGGATCTCCTTAAGCTTTCATTTATGATGGTGACCTGTGAGCCGGTGTCCCACAATGCCTTGGTTGGCACATCCTCAAAGAAGCAGTCCACCATACACTTACTGTATTTCCTATCAGAGCCCTCAGCTTGGTGTGATGATGTATGGAGAGGTGACTGGCATAAGTGGAGCCTACGACTTTTTTTGCTTTCTCCTCCATTTCGACTTGTGCCTCCAGCTGTCTAATCCGCTCATACACCTTTTCCTCAGCTTCTCCTTGCAGTACGGTGTGTGGTGAATGTGTGGTGGTTTGCATATTCACATTCATGCCATCAGGTTTCACAGTCAAACTTTTTGGTCGCCTGCAGCCCCGAGAGAAGTGTCCCAACTGTCCACACTTAAAGCAATGCTCGCATTGATTACCTAGGTTGTGCTCTTCACCTCCTTTGCATCCCCTTTTAACATTCCTTCTTGCTTGGTGAGTAGACTGAGAGCTGGTCATGCTTTTCTTCATTTCAGCAATCTCTTCTCTGAGCAGTCTTACTGTTTCACACAGCTCTGACTCCCTTGAACTGATGGGTGTGGATGTTTTACGAGTTTTCTGCTTCACCACTTCAGCTGACTGTTCTTTGATTGCCAAACTGGTGTTAGGAGCAGCCTGGTTTTGTTGCCTGATGTGCATTTCTGTTTGTAGTTCGTTAATTTTTGGAATTTTGGTGTTGTAGCTTTTTCTCTGTTTGAACTGTCATTCTGAATCCACACTTGCATCCTCATTCATCTTTTCAATAAGAGTCTCATCTGTCACAGTTTGATCATCAAGGTAAGGCTTTAGCTGAAACTTTATGTTGTCACTTAACAGTCCAGTACTGACTGACCTCAGAAATTTCCTCTGAACAAAGTCGGCACTGTACAGTTCATCTGCATCAACTTCTCTTGAAGCAAGCAACAGCCTCTCTTTCAGTTCGATTTCCCTAAAGAGGAAGTTTTGGGGGGATTCACGACTGTCCTGGGTAATATTTATCAGTCTTTGATAGATGTCAGTGGAGCTATCCTCTTTAAAATGTCCCTTTAAAATTACTTTGAGCTGTGGCAGGGTCAGATCACGTTTAATTTCAAGCATGTCACAAATGCTTAAACCAGGGCTGATTGACTTTATTACAGCTCCTATTTCTTCAGCATCACTATGTCCTTTACTCAGGCCTCACTCCATCTGATGCATTAAGTTGGTGTATGAGAGCCTGTCTTTCTGACCCTTCTCACCTATTTGACCACATATCTTAAATTCCCTCCGCATGGTCACTTCTGGAAGCCTAGCTGCTGTGGCTGGCATCACCTTTTCAGTCATTGTTTTCTGAGGCTTACCATTTATACGTTCATTTAGCCTCCACACTTCTTCCTGCAAAGCTTGGTTGTTAAGGTGGAGCTGCGAGTATTTTTCTGCCAAGTCCACTTGTTCCACTACAGCCTGGGTGCTTTGTGAGGTGTTGCACGTTGCCTCCTCTTCGGCAGTAACTTCCGATTCTCGTGATATCAATTCAATTGCTTTTAACAGTCTCTGTAGATAGCAGCACGCCACCTCCTCTTCTTCATCATTTATGACAGCATCCACGGACTCTGTTATTACTCGTATTAACGCTCGTCTCGTTACAGTATGTCCACTTTGAATTTTAGCTTCTGTACAGACCTCTTTGAGCTGGTCCAACTGCAGGAGCCATAGCTGCTGAGAGACGGTCTCTGCCAATTCCTCCATGTCGGTTGCGCACGGAGTATGTGCGTTCCCGTCGCTGCTCGCTCCGGTTAGCATCACTCGAGAAAGTCCCGCGACGAAGCGTTAATGATCCCAGCGGTGCCTCCAATATTTTGTTGCAGACCCGAAAAAAAGTGATGTCGAGTCATGCGGTGGAAGTAACTTCCGTTTAGTTTCCCTTCTTCTGGAAACATGAACAACATTCATCACAACATTCATGTGCGTCACACTCCTGCTAACTACTACTCAGCTTCTTCAACAACACAGAACTAAGGACCCCAAGGCTGCCCTCAGCGCCTGTTCAAAACTGATCCCGTTCTACCTATTTCACTCCCTGCCAGAGCAGTTCCCAACATATATATGTATGAACACTCAGACCATTTCAGATTAATATAGACAAGGAAGTACAGTGCTTTTCAATAACATAACAAAACAAAATATCAGTGAGAAAGAATAGAATCATTTTAATGGAAGGGGAGGGGAGGTCTAAAGTCCCCTCTAATTGGTCCCTCACATAGGGCTAGGCCAGTCCAAGACTGCCTGAACCTTTGCCGGGTCCGTCTTCACCTGCCCGCTGCCCAAGATGTAACCCAGGAATGTGACTGAGGAAGTGTGAAATTCACATTTCTCTGCCTTTACAAACAGCTCGTTCTCCAGAAGGCGCTCAAGAACCAGACAAACATGCTCCCTATGCTCCTCCAGGGATCTGGAGAAAATGAGAATGTCATTGAGGTAGACAAAAACAAACTGGTTAAGATAATCCCTAGGGACATCATTACCTAGCGACTGGAATTGGCATTTGTGAGACCAAAAGGCATGACGAGGTATTCAAAATGGCCGAGTGGTGTCCGAAATGCCATTTTCCACTCGTCCCCCTCACTTATTCTGATTAAATGGTAAGCATCATGAAGATCCAGCTTAGTGAAGATAGGGGCCCCCTGAATGAGTTCCAAAGCAGAAGCTAATTTGGATTTGGTTTAAGCCTCTGTAATCAATGCAAGGTCTGAGGGTTCCGTCCTTTTTTTTTTTTTTTTTTTTTTTGCATTGTCCTGTCTGGCGATGTGACAATAAGAAAAATTATATCTGGTGCCATCTATAGCCCAACAGATTTTGCTT
>JAUZNJ010036333.1:0-11896 GCA_034780135.1 Jordanella pulchra
AGGAAAATTAACTTATCTTAGCATGCTGAGGGCTTGAAGTGGCTCAGAAGGGGCAACTTTCATATGTTAGCTTATTATTATTTGACCACTTGGGGGCTTTTATTCTATAAGCCATGATATTAACTTTGAACATCGGTATAGGAAGATGTAGCTCTGTTCTCACCTGAAGGCCTCTGCAAAAACCTCACAGGAGGACGTCTGATGTGTCCCTACTGTGCTTAGTAGAACAGCATTGCAACCCCCACACTCATTTTATTTCTGCCTATGAACCTTAAGAGACAGGATTCACATTGGGGTACGGACTGTCTGAATGAGTAGGCCAGAATCAGAGACAGTGTGGTCAGGGAACCACGCTTTAAGATTCTCTCTGAGTCTAGAGGAGTTATTTAGAGGTCCCAGAGTTGCACCCAAGAGAAGAACAAAGGAAACACCTAACCTCCCAACTTGGCTATCTAGCTACAGATCCAGACCAAGCTTTCCCTGAATTTTGGAGATCCCTCAGTTTTTCAAAACACAGGTCAACAGGTCAGGCAAAGCTATTGAAAGAGTTTCCAGCTACGTAATGTGGCTTTTTAATGATTCCTAAACATTTTATGTGCTTCACTCTTGAGCAAAGAAGCCACAGAAACTAGCAGCAACCGCATGGTAACTAACATAATGCTAACATGCTCTCATATATTTTCTTAAATGTAAAACAAAATTTATCTAAAAAAGATTTAAAGACCAACATCAGGATAACACATATTTGTTTCCTGATATGCTCATTATGTTTATTTGACAAAATATGAACAACGAGTCCTTTAAAAAGAGTCGTGTCTGCTAGGTACTAGCACCATTGTCTTAAAAAGAAAAACAAACAAGATCCAGAACCTTTAACTGTTCCAAAAAGGAAAATCACTCAACGTTACTTATCAATTATCCAAAAAATAACTGAATTCCTATTTAGGCAAATCATTTAATAAAACATTATTCAACCAAACATTTTTTTATCTACTTCCTTGGATTTGCATTGTGGATTGGTTTGAACACATTCCAGTTACTGTAAATGAATTAAAAGCTAATTGAATTTTCCTTATTTTTCAGCAGCTTAGTTTATTTTAGTTTCACTACTCTAATCAGTTTCTAAATGAAATATATTTTATTTAAAGTTGAATAATTTTTGTTAGGAAACTGTTATACTTTGAATGAAGATTGTTGTGAATGTATTTACTATGAGCAGAGGTAACTGTTTAACCATGATTGAAATCACACTTTCATTAGTTGTTCTAACATGTAGCCAGTTGGGTGTGTTTTCGCAGAACAACATATGAAAATCTGAAAGTTATTTGATTGAAGTTATTTATTAAAGAACAAAGTTTTTCATCCTCCATCACCACATATAAGAATATAGAGATGACTAGTGTAACTCCATCCGGATGAGTAGTATGTATTTACAGGGTTCATTATAATTCAAATTAGATAAGGTTAAGTAAGATAAAACCTCACCATCAAGGGGAAATAATTAGCTCTTTAGGGGTACTACCTACTCTATTTATACTGTTTTAGCATATCTTTATAAAGCTAAGCAGGAATCAATTCTTTCACAACAGTCTTTACTCTATTACATAATGAAACAATGCAGGTATACATGAAACAATTGCTTCTCATGACAAAGATAACACAAAATTGTGAGATATCTTAAAACCAGGTCATAAAGTCCAAATATTAGATTCAGTATTCCCATTTCAGTTCTTACCTCCATCTCCCAGGGTGACTGTCCATCCCAGAAGTGTAGGAAAGTGTGAAGTGTGTGCTGAATGTAGATGGGCTGAGGAAGCGAAGTGTTTCCCTGCCACTGTGTGTGGCCTTGTCAGTCCGTGGCTGTGTGGAGTCACTCTGACATGTCCTCTGGCCCTGCCCATCAATTATAGATGGAAGCAGGTGCCAAAGAGCTGCAACTCCGAACACAAAGAGTATCACTCACAGAAGGCGGAGAGAGCTGGGTGAGTACATAACTGCGCATAATACAGATGATGGAATAAACAAAGCTCTCACCTTTTTAGAGCTATAAGAGATTTTATAGTGACAGCACAAATTAGGAAACTGGCCAGAAGAAAAGCCTTGGGTCTAACTTTATTTGCATCAGCAGAGCTAAGATGTTTACTCGTAATCTCATCTCTTACTGATCTCAAAACTGTCTGCAAAGTGGAATAAAAAGTATGAGTGATGTATGCGGGAAATCGTGGAAGCATCAGTCAAATGCTTTAAATGCTGAGTCTTCTGTTCACAGAGACTCGTTAATCACTGGAGAGGCTGTCTCGCTTCAGCCCCCTCGGCGATGATGGGAAGCATAAAACTTTTTCTTTGCATTAAATTTGCGCTCTGAACAAAATGTAGGTAGTAACCTTCAACACAGGCAGGCATACTGTATGTGTTGGTGCCATTAACGGAATAACTTCATTGTAATGAACATCACATAGACTTTAAAAGCCTTCTCCCTTCTCATCAGCAATGCTTTTATGAAGATGTGAGCATTAGACACACCCAGGGAAATCACTGCAGCTGTGCTTGTTTTTTTTTTTTCTCCCAGTTGACAGTATATCGATCTGCCTCTTGTTATATTATAACATTTCTCACTGTGTTATTCACACCATTAGACAGAAAATAGCACCATTGTGAGTTCGGCATCATTTTGGTGCCTGGGGTGTTGGTGCCTGTCCAGATGGATTCCCCAAAATTAACGTTTTAAGTTATTTCTTTCATATCAGTTCCTACTGATGAGCAACACAGGGGGAAAAACAGAAGGAGAACACTTTTTTTGAATGTTGAAGCTCGGTGTCAAAGTGCAGAACATAATTGTAGCACGAAGACAAGACCAACGCCTTAGTATTTAGTCTTTCTGAATTTAGAGAAGTATACAGAGAAGTAAGCAGATAACAAGATATAATATCTTTCTGTTGTATCCTGGCCTGTATTTGCAAAGTTTTTGTCCTGCAAAAAGTTGAACCTCTGCAACAGTTTCACCTTAGCAGCATTCCCTTTGCAGAGGTATGTGACTCACATCAGATTTTTCTGGCCCATTTGCGGCCCATATCAAATGTTTTAATAGCAGTCAGAGCAAACTAAATGTGATTATTCTCCCCCCCATAACAATCCAAATTGTGCCACATTCCTTATGCTGTACTAAAACGGATACATAAGTGTGCTCTCTTTTCCTTACCCTCATTGTCTTTTTATGATGAGATGATACATTTGCTGGCTCCCAACGTTCAGCAACTTATAAAAACACAGAGATGCTGACATCTGTTAAAACTTCCATTAACAGTGTGTTTATGGAGTCTGATGGTGCCCAGATTTACATAGTAGTCTTAATGACCAATCAAAAAAATGAAAAATAGGATAGCCAGTAAAAAAAAAATCTAAATTGAGCATCAACACCTGCAGTGTGAATGTAGATATTTAGCTATATATTTCTTTTCTCTATTTGCTAGTTTGTTGGAAGTCAGAATCCTGCTAAAAGGGAAAAAGGCATAAAAAATACTCACATGAGTAGGTTTATTTTAAAACACACACACTTAAACTACTCTCCACACACATTTTGCACATTTTATGCATCCAGATTTAAAACCACAAGGCCTGCAATATCTAACAAACATGAGCCAATGCTCCTTCTCTGCACTCTCCTCAATTTTCTCTGCCTGTTATTTTCTCCCCACTCTAACACAGACCAGCTCCTTATGCTCAAGTCAACTTGTGTCACTTTGAGAGTGGAACCAACCTAAGAAATTAAACTGCCTGTGATTGGCTATTTTTAGAGAAATCCCACCTCTTGAAGCAGTAGGGTTTCAATTGCAATTGTAGTAATTAACCCTAGCAAAGCATCTTCAAGCTAATGGCTGTTCTCTGCAACAGTTGAATTCTGGCTTTGGGTCTTTTTACTTTTAAACTATTGTGATATACTGTATATTGATATTGAAATATTCTCCAGCTATTCTACTGGAGCAGAAAAAGCAAGAGAAAACAGAAAAGGAGCATGAACTCATGGCTGGGACATATTAAGGGCTTCATGGTATTGAATTTGCACACATAAAATGTTTAAATTGCCAGTGGACAATATTTGCCAGTGTTTTAAATAAAACAGATCCTATGAGTATTTGCATGTGTTTATCTCTGACAATGAAGTCTAATAAAATCCACAAAAGTCCTAACGTTCCAAAATGGGAACCAAATGAAGATATGGAAAACACCCTTGGATGTCACACTTCATAACACACACCATTAGGAAGATTGAAGCTGGTGATGGAAAACAATTTAGGGCTTTTGGAGAAAATAGCTTAACAAAAACCTTTTTGTTTTATCCAAAAAACCTATTTTATTTACTTTGGATGCTAAAAGTAAAGAATTTGAGGGAATAGCTATACTTCATACTATACTTCATAGAAATTTTTCCAAAGGGGAGTCATTACACCACTGTTGCTATACAAACTTCTACCATCATTCTCTACCACAATGCCATAATTTTTCAACATTTTAAGGGGTTCCTGCTCCATCTTTGACAAACAACTTGAACCAACTGCAAAGCATTAGAAACATGCCCAGCAAATTTAGCTGATGAGTACAGTTCATTTTGTATGAGATCAAATTTGTCCTTTGTTCAAACTTAAAATCCAACCACTTTTTATAAAACACATAGACACAAAACTAAGAGACTACGAGCTAGAGGAACAAATGTTTTCTTACTGATTTTGATTTAATGTATAAGATAATGAAACACGCTCTTTAAAACTGTTAGAACAACACCTCTCTGCTACTGCAAAATGCAAATCCTGGATTACATATTTAAATCAGATATATTTATTGCATAAGATTATAAAGAATTAAGTAATTAATCCCTTTATATAGTCAAAACTCAAATACTAAGTTTTTATGTATGGTCTTGAGAATACGTATACGTTTTAAAAATCCACAGCATTAATAAACCAGCTTAATAAACCATATATGTATGTTTGTATTAATATGTAACTAGAAAAGAGGACAAATTAAACAGTATATGACTGGTCTGTAAGTGGAAAGGCAAATTACTCTGTCCTTAATTCACATCCCAATTACAGGCAGGATATTTTCATATTTTTATATATATTTTCATACTCCAAAAAACATTGCTCTTTAAGAATTGGACTCTCATAGCCTTCACTGTATCTATATCATATTATAACATGGAACTTTGGCTTGGGTGCTGTTCCTCTATTTGACCTTTTTTTTCCCGTCTAGTTTGTCCGGTTCTTTATTTTTGTCACTGTCTTTGGTCTTGAATGCTGTCCATTTCGTCCACCTTTCTTCCATTTGTGTTTGCTGTAGTCTCAATCGATATGTCAGTTTTTCCATAATATAGATTTCTTCTACTATTACAGTCCATTGTTCTAGACAAGGGGGGTCTACCTTTCCCCATTTGCTTGTAATAGCTTTCTTGCAAACTATTAACAAAATCTTGATCAGATACCTGTCTTTTACCCTTACTTAGATATTGTTGAAATTGCAAATATATAGTACCACACTATTCAGAGGAATATCATATGTCTGAATCTTTTTCACAGTTTCATGTACATTTTTCCAAAATTGGAAAATTTTAGGACAGTTCCAGAATATGTGATAATCAGCGTTCATTGATCCACAGTTCCTCCAACACCCAATCTTTGTGTCTTTATATCTATTCTTGACTTTAGGTGTGGTGAAAAATCGTATTAGATTTTTCCATGTGAATTCCCTCCATATCCGTGAATTGGTGGATGTCTGATGTGTTTTCCACATATCCAATCTGACTCTTTTCTTTTATATATTTAGTTGAATGTTTGTTCATCATCAGTTTTTGATGTAGAGTAGAGATTATTTTCTTTTTGTTTTCCACTAAAAGAATTTATCACAATTTTAATCACCCCATTCACTTCCACAGAGGGATCCCACCTGATTTCTGTATTATAATACTCTCTCAATTGCAGGTACCTGTAAAATTCATGGTTATCTAAATTATACTTGTCCTTCGTTTTCTGAAAACTCTCCAGCTCCTTGTCTTTCTGAAGGGTAAACCATCCTGTGACCCCCTTGTTTATCCATTGTTTGAAACTTTTATCATATATTGCTGGTTTGAAATCGCTATCATATGCTACCCACCTGAGCATTTTAATTTCTTTCTTTATCTTGTGTTTTTTTTTAATGTTTTGAACCATGATTCCATTGTAAACACTGTAATTGGGTCCATGTGGTTCTTGATCTTCTCATATCTATCTTCATCCCCAATAAAACTTTGAATTGGGTATCCTCCAAAATCTTTCTCCATATCTTTCCACTTAGCTATGTAGTCTGGTGTGCACCAGCATATGACATGCCTGAACTGAGCTGCACAGTAATACTCCCTTAATTTTGGGAGACCCATACCCCCCCTGTCTTTCGGTAGCTGAAGAGTTTCACATTTAACTCTTGGTTTTTTGCCACCCCAAGTGAATCTTGATATTATCTTGTCCCAAATCGTAAACTGTGTTTGAGGAACCTCTATTGGTAATGACTGGAATAAATATAGAAGTTTTGCTTGCACATTCATTTCAATAATTTCAATTCTTGAGTTCAGATCCAAGGGCAGAGTGGTCCATCTATCTACGTATATCGTTTTGTATCTCTTGGCTTATTTTATCGTAATTTGCTTTGTACAGTGTAGATAATCCTTTAGTAATGTTAACCCCAATGTATTTAATTTCCTTCATATTCCATTTGATAGGAAATGTTTCCTGGATTTCTTTTGATGGAATATAATTGAGTGTTAGAATTTTATTTTTTGGTGACGTTTATTTTATATCCTGACAGATAGCCATACTTTCCAAAGAGATTCATCAACGCTGGTAGCGATTCATGTTGCTTTTCTACGAAGGTTATTACATCGTCTGCAAAGTGCCCTATTTTGAGTTCCTCTCCATTTACTATTACTCCCTTGATTTTAATCATCTTGTCGTACTGCCTGTGCCAGAGGCTCTATAAAGAGGACGAACAGTATAGGTGATAGACAGCACCTCTGTCTGGTTGATCGTTGTATGTTGAATTTGTCAGTCAGGCTTCCGTTTATTTTAATTCTCACTGTGGGGTGATAATATAATGTCTTTATACACTGTATTGATTTATTACTGAATCCAAATCGTTCTAATGTTTTATATAGAAATTCCCAATTTACCAGGTCAAATGCTTTTTCAGCGTCAACACTTACTAGTATTGTACTTTGTTTTTCCAGTTGTGCTTGATCTACTATATGTAAAACTCTTCTAATATTATCATGTGTTTGACGTCCTTTCATAAATCCTGTTTGATCTTCCTCTATCAATTCTGTTACAAAGGTATTTAGTCTATTAGAGATAATGGTTGAATATATCTTATAATCTATGTTTAACAATGAAATTGGTCTGTAATTGCCACAGTGTTCTTGATCATTTCCTTGTTTTGGGATGACTGAGATGATGGCTTCACTCCATGATGGAGGTATTTTGTTGTTATTGAGTGTCCAATTGAAAAAGGCTGTAAGTACTGGCGTCAACTCTTCTCTAAACATCTTACACCATTCTGCCAGGTATCCATCACTGCCTGCCGATTTATTATTTTTTAATATACTTATTGCTTGTTTTACTTCCTCTGTTGTGATTACTGCTGTCAGTGTCTCATTTTGTAGTTTTCCAATAGTTGGTAAATCTAATGTATTTAAAAAGGCTTTCATTTCCTCCTCATGTGCAAATTCAGGTTATGTGTACAGTTTCTCATAATATTCTCAAAAAATGCCCTCTATTTCCTCTGGATTATCTGTTAGTTCACCTGTCTGGGGATTTCCAATTTTATATATCGCATTAAGTGTGTTGTTTGCGTAAATGTTTCGCTAACAGTTTAGTAGCCCTTGAACCTGCTTCATAGTAATTCTGCTTCAGAAATACATTTCTTTTTTCAATCTCTCCTAGTAATATGTCATTTATTTCGATTTTAACTAGCTTGGTTTCCTGGTAAACCTTTGAATCTTTAGTTTTCTGATATTCCTGTTCTAATTCCCTAAGTCTCTCTGTATTTGCCCTGTATGTCTGTAGTATAATTCTTTTATCATGCGCAGTTTCAGCTATTAACTTTCCCCTGATGACTGCCTTCATGGCATCCCATAATATTGCTGGGTCTATTATTATTTTCTTCAATATATTGTTTTATTTCTGCTTTTATTTTTTCTCTCCGTTGTTCACTATTCAATATTCCCACATTCAGTCTCCATACTGTATTTCTTTTTCTGTTACTTAGACATATCTTTAGATAAATTGGATTTTGGTCAGAAAGATCTGCCGCCCCTATCCTGCATTCCTTCACTCTGTGTTTGTCATCTACCTTGGTTAAAAAATAATCTATTCTTGAATGCACTCTATAAGCAGCCGAGTAATGCGTAAAATCTTTTACTAATGGATGTAGGTTTCTCCATACATCTATCATTCCCATCTCTTCTAATGAGACATTTATAAATTTAGCTAAATGCATTTTAGTTTTTTTGTGACTCGTAGTGTCCATATTATGATTCAGAACTACATTTAAATCACCTTCACAAATTAGAATTCCTTCCGTTTCTATTGCTATTAAATCAAATAAGTTTTTTGAAAATGTTTTTGTTACTTTCCGGGGGTGCGTATACATTTACCAGGGTTATTAATTCATTTTCTATTCTTCCTTTTAATATTATGTATCTTCCTTCTTTATCTTTTAACTCCTTTTTATAAGGAGCAACCCAAAATAGAACCAGCATGAACTTTTGCTAAGTAAATAAAAAACAAAAATCCGATGGACTTTCAAACAAGGGGTATCCTTCTTCCCCAACTCCCAGTTGGTGGGTGGAGGGAAGATCCTCACTTCCACTGAGGGCCCCTCCCTAGATTCAGTACCATTCCCATCCTGTGGGGTACCACATCTAGACATGTCCAACTTAAATATCTGACCCTCTCCTAGTCGGTTTAAATTTAATCATCTTTTCTCGCAGAGTCAACTTCTAATGGAAGCAAAACATTCTAAGATTTCCACTAAAAGCTTTGTATTTTTTTCTCACTCGGTGTGCCGCATCTCGTTCTTTCCCCTTCACTCGCTGCTACCCGGTGTCTCCTCGCTGTCTCTCCTCCGCTGCCGCGACCTCTACTCCAGGCTCAGCAACCGTGTAGCCCCTTTCCTTCACGTCCTGTGCTGCTGTCCTGGCACTGTCGTATGTCTTTGTTCCGATCTCCCAATTAATCCGAATTTTAGCGAGTGGTGTCTGGAAACGTATTCCTTTCTTCTTCAATATTTTTTTAATGCCCGTATATGCCTTTCTTTTCTGAGCAATCTCGGTTGGATAGTCGTGGTCGAAGTAGATTTGTTTACCAGTTACCTGGATCTTTTTCTGCCAGGCTCTCTTCAAGATTGTTTCTTTGGTCTCAAATTGTAGAAAGTTAACCACAACTGACCTCAGTGCTGCATTTGGGTTCGTTTTTGGGGGGAGGGCTTGGTGGGCTCGTTGAATCTGGAGATCAATCCCCTCCGGGAGTTCGAGTTCCTTCTTAAAAAGTTGCTCTAGAAAAGTAGCTGTAGTTCTCCCTTCCACGTCTCCTTTTTAAGCCGAAGATTCTGATATTGTTCCTCCTTGATCTCCCTTCCAGATCTGTTAGTTTTTCCTGCATTCGCTGTGTTTGTTCCACCATCTTTGTTAGCACCTTGTTAGCATCCATCTTCCACTCCTCCACCTCCGTTATGTGTGTCTGCGCCTCAATAATGTTCACTTGCTGTGCCTGTAGCTCCCGGTCATTCTCGGACAGCCTACGGTCTATTTCTTGTCGAAGATTCATTATTTCTTCCTTCATTTCTTTCTTCAACTCCTCCTTGAATACGACCAGCTCCAAGCACGGCTCTTGTTTAAGGGCTTTAATGTCATATCTAATAGCTGCGAGCCCATTTTGTAGCATCTCTGTGCTATCGTGTTCTTTCATTTCCTCTGCCAGGGCTTTTTCGTGTTCGCTAGCTTCGTGTTCGGAGATTTCTTCTGTTGCAGGCAGCTCTTCGGTTATGTCTTGATTTTTATAGTTTTTCTTCTCTTGTTTATCCCACTCATGCTTTAGATTTATCTTTCGAGTTCCAATTTTTGTGGGCATTTTTTTACCCGACTCTGGAGAGCTAGTTGACTATGCTTCCATTCTGTCCACCATTCTGTCTTGACCATGATATTAATTTTAAACATTGAAGATGTTAGAATAATGTAATAATTGTAGTGTTTTTATCTAATGTTTGCTTAGATGATTTTTAGAAATTATAGTGATGTGTTTTTATTTTAACATGTAGTAGTTAGATACATATCTTAATACATATATATTCTTTAAGAAAGGAGACACTTCAAATTCCTACAGTCTGCATCACCGTGAGAAGAGCCTAAGGACCTTTTCCCATGTGCTCCAAGGTCATAGGTGTAACAGATGCACACTGAGACCTTGTTTACAAAGGATCATTGCAGAAGAAGACTGAGGGGGAGAGGAACGGGTCAAAGATCCATATCATGAGACAAGTTCCTGAGATTAAGGGTTAATGATGACTACCTTGGTTTCTGAGAGTTGCCAGTCACGATAAGAAGAAGGACATCCTGTGTGGAGAACTTAAGGACAATAGAGCTATAGTTAATTAAAGATGAACTTGTTTTGACCCTGAACACAGGAGGATCAGTTGGTAACCATATGTCATAAGATTTGTACATCTGTTTCTAAACCCCCGTCCTTAGAGATGTTTTGTAACAGGTTTACACCCACTTTCTATTCTAATAAAATGCGAGGTGGAGCTAGATGAAGTCAGAACGGAGCAAGTGTTCTGTTCGTTCTCCGCCCGCAGGTAAAGATAATCTTCCACTCTTGTGTCTTCTTTTAATTCTTAAGTGAATGAACCTAAAAGAAGACCAATGTTTATGGAGAGTGCAGTTTTACCCCACAGTGGCTGCTTTGGAAATCCTACTTCTACAACCCTCCCCCAGCCCAGTCTCACAAGACACTCCCACACGAATGCAGTCCTACCCCCTATGGTTTCCTTGGGGATAAAGCCCCTGTCTCAGGACTTTCTCTTCCTCTTTTCCTGAAGGTGTCCATGGGTTCACATTGGAAGAGGCATCAGCATCAAAAGTCCATACCCAGGGTCCAGATCTCCAGACTGACTAAGTCTAAGTGGATGTGCTAGCTTACATTTCAAAACTGGATCGCTGCAAAACAGACTGTTTACAACATTTCTCTTTGAGTTTCATGAACATTCAGATGCTTTGGGATGCTTGAAAGGCTGGAGGAGAAGAGCTTCCTTGATGTGTATCTGGCTTAAACAAAATTACTTCCTTTGCTATTGGCCTGCCATTCTAAGCAGCTAGCACTAAATGCTGTAGAAAACTCAAGCCTTCCAAACGAAAATCAGCAGAGATACAGGTCATGTACAAGTCAGGGAGAGCTTCTTCCTAAATATATTTTTTCTTTGATTATTTATGATCTTTTCATGTGTTTATAGCCGGGAAAAGACATGCTAACAAGATGGACAAGATGGTACGCTATATGAATATGTTTGAGCTATTTGAACATGTTTGAGTTTTTGTTTCTAAAACTAAAACACGCTTTTTTTATTAGGCTTTACTATGTTACTTTTAAACACTGATATGTTGTCAACATTCAGGTTCATACGCTCATTACATTTTAATTACCAAATTACGACCAAAAATAATTTAATGGGAGTCCTCCTGTTTTCTTGCTAATAGCTCACTCAGAGAAGGTAAAGAATCAATTAAATAAGGTTAATGGTTCCTGATTAACCCTTTTAGGACTACCATTATAAAGGTCCGCATGAGCATCTTTTTACATTTTTGGATGCTGCAGAGTCA
>JAUZNJ010036334.1:0-11896 GCA_034780135.1 Jordanella pulchra
GGGCGCGGAGCTGCGAGGGCCGCTCATCGCCGCTTGCGGCTTTAATCTATTCTTGCACCTTGATAAACATAATTTCCAACAATAACCCTAAATGTCAACTTCTCAACCTTCTCCACTCCTTGAATTTTCCACCTCTACATTTATATAACATTCTGAAAACATCTGGTGCACATCACCCTTAGTATGCTGAATTCTACACAGTAAAAAACATCTAATATCTAAATATAACTCTCCTTCAGATG
Organism: Jordanella pulchra; assembly: GCA_034780135.1. Lineage (NCBI taxonomy): Eukaryota > Metazoa > Chordata > Actinopteri > Cyprinodontiformes > Cyprinodontidae > Jordanella > Jordanella pulchra. The sequence continues at coordinate 243 of JAUZNJ010036334.1, forward strand.
ATATTTGGTTTTACTCCAAATTGGTGTAAAAATTTCCTTTATGGCCAGTGTCAATTTTACAGAGTTAACTTGACTAATTTTAGTGTCAAGATCAAGAAGGCCTGTCAGAGACTGGCGAGTAATCCACACCATATAGAGTAAAGGTTGCACTGCACAACTGTCAAGTTTTTCACTATTAACTTTAATACTTGAGCTTATTTACTCTAGGTATTGTTGTAAATACTCTATTTAGAGTGAAATAGGTTGACTCTGAATTTTTAACACCCAGTTTTTTACTGTGTAACCCCGGTTTTCCCCCAGGATGGCATCTTTTACCAAAAATCCTTCAAGAAACTCAGAGAGAGCAGTCTCTTAAGAAAACCTTTTCATTTAAGAGAACAGTAGAAGATAGGATGTTTTATAAGGATTTCCCAAAAAGAGTGGCAGTTTTATTAAATGGTCCTTGAGCTATTCAAGGAAATTTCAAGACATGTTCTTAAACAATTCTTGAAAATCTTCTGCAAATTGTTTAGAACTTTAATAATTATGCAAGATGAAATCTAGAAAATGTGGGGCGTGGCATTGGCTCAGTGGTCAAGTACGAGACCCATATACAGAGGGTTTGGTCCTCGACGCGGCCGTCACAGGTTTGAATCCTGGCCTGATGACCTTTGCCGCATCTCTACTCCTATCTCCTGTCTGCCTACTTTGAAAAATAACACAAAAATAAAGGCCACGAGAGCCTTACAAACTTTTTTAAAAATCTAGGGAATGTTTTTTGGAGTTCCTGTTGTTCAAGTTTTGGCTGCGTTAACAGAACGTTCCCTCAAGGAGATGCTAGTGTGTCGAGATGTAACCTTCCTGTTAACTTTAGGTAATGTTACCAAGAGGTAACCTTATATTTTCTAGTCTTTCGTTTAGGTTGATTGATATCTTTTGTTTTGTGAAAATCTTCTTAGAACCTTTTCGGAACAATATAAGAACCATTAGAAAAAATCAACTTTAGGTCCCCTGCAAGTGTTACCAAGAGTTCCCTGTGGGAGATTCTACCTTCAGGACAGTTTGACATTCAAACAATATTTTTGGGTTGATTTTATGAAACATTTTAGGGATGTTAATAAATATTCCAGACAGCAGTGGAGTTACACATTTAACCTTCTGATAACTATTCAATAATCTCTGAAGGTTTTCTTAAGTTATTAGCAGCTCTAAAAATAATGACACCACAAACCTTAAGGCTCATTATGCTACATTTGATATTTTTCTTGAGGTAATATTCCCAAAGGACAGTTGGAGCTTTTATGACACACCCTTCAGAAAACCAAAAAAAAAGTCCTTAAAAGGTAACCATTCATGAATATTTTCCAAAAACTTTCTAAAGCTGAGTTGTCTGCTAGAAATCTGCTTTCATTGTGTTATTGACTTTACAGCAACGCCTCACAAAGAGCGTGCATGCAGCAACAGTGGAGAGGAAAAACTCCCTTTTAACCAGGGAGAAACCTCTAGCAGAACCAGACGGTCCTCTGCCAGGGTTTAAACAATAGAAAAGCAGACAAAAAAAAGGAACAAAGAAGCACTGATCCATAAACAGTTTCTGTTTTAAAGAAGGTAACGGTAAACTAGCTCCACAGGGAACTCTGTCTAGGAAAGAAACAGTTAAGCAGATGAGCTCTGAGCCAGTTTTCATGTAAAGATGGATGAAAGAGAGTCACAGTAAAGGCTGACCCAATAGCTATGTCTTTGAGAAAAAAAAGACTACACATTGAAAGACAGAACAAGACAAGAACTTAAAAGTTGAACTAACAAATAATGCAGAACTGGAGAATAGAATTAGAATGTAGCAAAGTGGTCCCTATGTCCTCCAGCAGCCTAAGCCTACAGCAGCATGACTACAGCCTAGAATAACCTGAGCATCTCCAACTATAAGCTTTATCAAAAAGGAGAACCTTTAAAAGTCCTGTTATAAAAGTAGACAAGGTCTCTCCCTCATGGAATAAAAGGGGAAGATGGTTTTACCCAAGATGAGCCAGATAAGTAAACAAGTAAACCTGCAGATTTCTGGAGCAAAAGAAACAATCAAATCTCTTTGTTATTCAGGGATTTATATGTGAGAAGGGGGATTATAGATTATATTCTGCATTTAACGTGAATTAAGTTCTAGAAATCAGAAGTCCACACCAAAATTAACACTAATATTGTTTACATCACTATTTAAAGAACATTAATATAACATTTCCTACAGGTAACCTACAACAGGGTTTCTCCCAATAAACAATAAATGATGTATTATAAATAATTACATGATAAATTTAAATGAGCTCAATAATTTAGTTTGCATGCTTGTTTGTTTTCTTTGTGTCTCCCTGGTGCATTCGTCTCCACTCCCCCCTCCCCTTAACTTTTCCTTGCCATACAAAGTATAGCAGTAGATCCTTGTCACTGAGGAGTAGCAAACCAGAGAAATGTTATAAGATCTGGAAAAAAAAAAGAGATTGAGTTAGTTTCAAAGCTGATCATGACAGCTGGAGAGCGGGAGGACTTTGGATTTAAATCAAATTATGATATTATCGTTTATTGCAACAATTTTTGAGACAATTTATTATCCAGCAAAATTTGTTTTTTTGACAGGCCTATCTACAATTTACATTTTTTAGGAACAATAAGAGAGTGCTTTTACTTAAATGAATGTAATCTTCCAGACATTCTCTAAACTCTTTAAAAATGGTTCTTTGTGGTTTCTTTAAAGCGACATAAAAAATGTTTTAGGGAAGCAGAAACTTACACTTCATATCCTTAAGGGAACCTTGAGACATTGTCACTTAAAAGTAATCTTCAGTTTCATTTTAAGAAAATGTTTGGAGAACATGTCCTTAAATTTTCTTATGGTAACCGTCAATGTGTTTTTAAGAAACATTAAGCAAATATTTTCAAAAGTTGGGTGTCAGATTTCACAGTGTGACCTCACACAGCCCTTCCTACTATGTTTCAAGAGCATCAACTCAAGGTTCCCTCAGATAAGGTGCAGCTTGAGAATTCAGAGCTGCAGGTTCTAAAATATAACCATTCAAGGTACTTTAAGAGAACATTTATTGAATCAAAATTTAATGTAAACTTTGGAAAATATTAGTGAAATGTTTTTTTTATGATTATGCTGGGTGCTGAGAGCCTACTTTATGTGACATTCGAGAACCTTCATAAGACTTTTCACAAATGCTCTGCAAAGAATCCTATAGGATTCAATGCTGTTTAATTCAATTTGATTCAATTCAGTTCAGTTCATTTCAGTTCAGTTAAATTTAATTTAATTTAATTCAATTCTATTCAAAAGCACTTTATTAATCTTAAAGGGAAATTTCATGTTGCAGTAACTCATGTTTCTGTCTTACAATTAGTCTGGAGAAACCTCTGACTAAAGATACTTTGATGATGAGGGAAGAGATAATACGTTTCACAGCAGAGTAATAGAAGATATTTAAAATTTTGTTGCAAATGCCAAAGGACCTAAGATTCATTGGAAAGTACAGTCTGGTCTGTCCTTTCTTGCAGACAGCTTCAGAATTGAGTCTGTTGTGGAGGGGAGCACCAAGGTTTTTATACTCCTCCACCATAAATGTAACTATAAAAAATCTGAAAAAAAATATGTTCAATGCCTTTTTAGGGAATGCCAATAGTTGTTTATAATACATTAAAAAAATCCTGACTGCCAGTTATGCATTCGAGTGTCCAGCCTTTAAATAACCTTTAGTTATGTTCCCTTAAAGTTTTATCAAATTTCATTTGAATTATTGTTGTATTTTGTGAGAACCTCTGGTGGTTATATGAAGCAGTTTTCAGAGAGCAATACAGGTTAAAAACTTTGCAGGGTCTTCATTTGGTCGGAACCAAAGTATCAGGTGTTTGTTTCTAGGGCACCGACCTTGGTTGCTAAGTAACCTCTGCAGCTGCTGTCTTGGAGGATGCTTAGAGTTTAGCCGCAGGGTCTAGTGAAAGCGGGCCGTTTGAGTTGTCCAACTGAAAGCGGAGAATGGACGAAAGCACAGAGGTATCCCTGAGCATCGCCCGGATTGTCCAGCGGCTCAAAGGAAGCCATTTACACTCTCAGATAGAGAGACAAGCTAAAGTGAGTCGGTTAGCATGCGGCTAAAAGGATGCGCAGCTAGCTGCTGCGGCTGCTTATTTCTGACAACCCTCGATAATAAGCTATTTTTCCTTTATTCTTCAATTTCACTTATACAATAACACGTTATTTTTAGGACTGTTTACATCGACCCGAGATAAAATTGGAGTCTCTAAAGGAAGACGTCCGCAGTTTTCTGAAAACATCAGGTGGGAGGAGGTTTTTCTAGTGTCACACACCTTCGATAAATCAGAAAAAGGAATAAATGTCCCCATATGCTTATGCTGCTCCTATTGTTTTGTATTTAGGTTGGGAGAAAAAGCTACAGAATGCTGTTTACAGAGAGCTGCATATGTAAGTTACATCTATTGTATGACAGCGTTATTGAAGAAGTATCTGCAGGTGTCGGGGTTTTAATGTTTTTTAAGTTGAAGGCTGCGTTCAGGTTCTCATCCACAGTCAGGGAGATTTGAGTATCCGTTTTCCATAACATGGAGGTGTTTTGAAACCACTCCTAAGCTTCTTCGTTGACTATAAACACTTGATTTCAGAGGTTAGGGGTCAAACACTAACAAGTGACTCTTTTCCCACCAACAAGCTGTATCTCAGTTCATGTTATTCCCATCTTCTGGCTGTAGTTTCCCAGTATCTATTGTGTTTGTAATGTTTTTATCCAGTTAAAATTGATGAACATATTTTTTATTTATATAAACAAGTATGAGCTATATGTACTTTTTGATGTATAGACTCTATTCCTTTTTCATCATGCAGTTAAGTCTTTAGAAACTATCAGAACTTTGGAACTTATCAGAAAACAACTTTGAAGCAACCAACTCAAACCATTAGTGTTTTCTAAAACAGGAATTATTCCTTAAAATACACAAAACAGTGTCTGACTTTAGGTGAAAACACATATTTTAATAAAAGTGAGGTAAGGTTGATTTGCTATCAGACTTTTTTCTAGTGAAAAAAGTCTGATAGCTCGTATTCATCGTACATTTTGTACTTCATCCAGGACCCAGTGCAGCAGTCTCAGCAGAGACTTCCATCTCCCCCAGACACCTTCTGCAGCCTCCCGGGAGGTGTTTAGGGGCATCCGAAAAAGATGTCCGAGCCGCCTCAGCTGACTCCTCACGATGCGGAAGAGAAGCGGCTCTACTCTGAGCCTCTCCCTAATGACCGAGCTCCTCACCCTATCTCAAAGGGAGAACCCAGCCACCCTGCAGAGAAAGCTCCTTTCAGCCGCTTATATCCAGGATCTCATTCTTTTGGTCATGATCCATATTTCATGACCATAGTTGAGGGTAGGAACGTAGATCGACAAGTAAATTGAGAGCTTTGCCTTTTCACTCCGCTCTCTCTTCACCACAACTGACCAGTGCTGCATTATAGCAGCAGCCGGACCGTCTATCGATCTCCTGCTCCATTCTCCCCTCACTCGTGAGCAAGGACCCCAAGATACTTGAACTCCTCCACTTGAGGCAGGAACTCTCCTCCAACCTGTAGGGGACAAGCCATTTTTGTCCTGTAGAGAACCATGGCCTTGGAGGAATTGATTCCTATCCCAGCCGCTTCACACTTGCCTGTGAACCGCCCTGGTGCGTGTTGTAGGTCTTAGCAGGAGGAAGCCAGCAGGACCAGGTCGTCTGCAAAAACCAGAGATGAGATCCGGTTCGGCAAAAATCTGCGTGTACTTCGTTTTTTTTTTTCCCGGCTTTCAGATGTTTGGTTAATTAGAGTTTAGTCTTGTAGCCTTTAACATCAAGGGCTTTGATTTTCACCTCATTGAAAGTCAGAATATTAGAATATTTTTCAACCAAGTGTCTTTAAGGAAAACAGGGTTAAAATTAAAGGAGTGTTGTTTGTTTTGCATCGAAGCTTTTTAAAAACCTACCAACCAAAAGGCACTGACTAAACTATAGCTGAGACTCTGGGAGTTTTAAAGACCAAGAGTTACCTTGAAGATCTTCCTGAAAGTTTTTATTAATGAGTTTTAAATTTTAAGATTCCCTTTTACTGCTTTTTTTTTTTCTGAGGATTTCAATAGAATAACTGAGTTAATTATTTTCTCTTTAAAGATTATTTCTACTTCTTCCATTTATCATTCATTTCAAATATATGAAAATGTTACTTTTACTATTAATTGATGCTATAGAAAGGCATAGTATAAAAATAATTAGTCATAGTCTTATATTAGTGTGCAATCGCAACCCTTCACCTGCTTCAGAGACACTATGTGCAGCCGTGGGCAGGTTTTAGTATTATTTCTTTTAGATTTTAACTGGACAGGAACTTAAAAAATTGAACTAGTTACAATATTCAATCACATTTACTTCAGTAATTTTGGAAAAAAAATGTGTTTTTTTAAATTTACTCAAGTACTCAGGTGAAATTACAGTTAACATTAAATGCTTTTGCTGGATGTTCTTAATCCTTTCCTGACATGTTACCAACTATAAACATTGGTTTTATGTGTTTATACTCACAAAGCTGATTTTGAAAAGTTTTTTTTCTACCTTAATTAGTCATTTTGTAATAATTTTATTTTAATTTATTTTATTGTATCCTTTAAAATACCACTAATTGCTCATAACTCTGCCTGCTTAAATCTTCTTAAACATGATATTAGATGCTCTGAGCCAACCATCACTCTGTACGTGAATCATTCATTTCTTAGGTGACTACTTTCTATCTTTACTTGAGTACAAAAAAACAGTTAAAGTTAAAGTAGTGCTACCCTTCAGTAAAATGTTTGGGTTCTCTACCAACCTCTGGATGCACAGAGGAATGGACAAAAAGCTTTATTCTTAAATAGGGACATTAAATAAAGCAACTTTTATTTAACGTTCTTCAGTGGGGAAAACTTCAACCTGTTTTAAAAAATATGAAACAAAGTAAGAGCATGACAAAAACGTCATTATTTTTTATTCTGATAAAAAAAACCAAAGTGAACAGTCCCTCTTCTTTCCAGTCAGACTCTGCTTTTTATCTCTCTGTTACCTCATATAGTGAACTGGAGCCACGTTCGCTCCTTTTAGGTGTTCAGGAAAAGGTGAATCCTGTTTATTCCAATAAGCCCTTGAGTCATTCAGTTTGGCATCCAGTGGCTTTAATGCTTACAGACCTTTGTTTTTTAATCCTCTTTTTTTGATGAATTCATTCAGTTTCTAAAGTCACATTTAATCAGCCTCATTTTATCACAGCCGTCAGTCTTTCCGGCACGTTTGTTGACATATTTACATCCTCCTTCATTTATTCCAGCCAGCTGCCTCCGAGCCATCCCACGGCTCCTCCAGAGCATCTCAAAGAGCCGCTGGCCTACATGCGTAAGGCTCAGGTCAGTGCGTCTCCTCTTATCTCCGTCTTCCTCCGTAGCTGTTTGACTTGACCGCCAATTCTGTGAGATGTTAACCTCTTTTTCCATGTAACTTGCATGATAGTCATGTGTGAAACCAACTGCACATGTGTTTACAAACAGGCCAGCTGGGAGAAACGCATCCTCAAAAGCCTGAACAGCATGAGCACAGAGCTCGGAGTGCCTTTGGCCCGTAAGGTAGGAGGAAACATGGTCAACAGGTAATGCAGCTGAGCTGCAGAGACTCCTGTGGAAAGGCTGCCATAACACTATTTATTTTCAGCAGATGGTAACTAAGGCTGTGGTGTTTTATATATTCCTCCGCCTGCACACGACTCTATTTACGACTAAACAGAACGCGACTCTGATGCGACGTAGCCAGGCTGTGTGGTGTTTTGCTTGTTAAGAGCCTCCTGTCTCCCACAGAGGCCTGCCGCCGAGCAGGAGGAGCTCACCAACAAGTGGAACGAGATGGGCACCGACGAACCAGGTCTGCAGACACTAGCCAGGGGTTTGGCCCTAGAGCCATCTGCCTGCTGTGACTGATTGGTGTTGATGTGTTTGGGGAGCTCTGGCGCATTTAACATCAACTTAACAACATGCCGTGTCTCTGCACCAGATCCACCACTTCAGTGTTTTGCTCTTAAAGCTATATTTATCCGGCCAAGGCTTTTCTACAGGCTGGTCTTTAAGAAATTTTTCTACTTTTATTTTTTATGCATGACTTGAAAGCTTTAAATCGTAGCTTCATGACTTCCACACTTTTTCTAGTTCATCTTTGTCATTTTACAGCTAACTTATAACTAGTCTTCCTTTGTGTTTCTCTTATCAACTTCTTGCTTCTCTTCCTATAAAGCTAGAGTTATTCAGTCCAACAGAAACTGTTGAGTAATGTGACAAAATGTGGCAGTGAGTTCCTCTGGAAGGCACGGTGCTTTGTTGATAAATGGAGGATTTATGAGCTCTTTCCTATCTCCCCGTTGCTCCAAGATTTCCAGAGAACAGGCCGATCTTTAGTCCTAACAGCGCTATCGCAGCCCAGGGACTTAGGATAACATTTAGGATGTGCCGTCCTTTGACTGTAAACATTTCGGACTGTGAATATAGAAGCTGTCCAGACCTCTCGCAGGACTTGAATTTGCATCCAACGGGGAAGCATTCTTCTTCTGACCTGCGCTGTACCTTCATTCACACCACGCACCATGGGAGAGAGTCACAAGGGTTGTTACTGTGTTTGTTGCAGACTTAAGTCGCTTCAGGCCTGTGTACGCCCCAAAAGACTTCCTGGAGGTAATCACCTTCCTCAACTGCTTTTTTAAAATTTCTTTCCCTCTCTTATAAAAAAGTTACACTTCAGCTCTTTTACTTATTTGACTTAATGTCAAATTTTAGGTGTTAATCAGTCTGCGGAACCCCAACCATGACAGCTGCGAGGACGTCAGCGCCCGGAGCCACTGGGGCCTCATTCAGGTTCCCCTCAACGTCCGGGACATCCCACAACTGGTAGGGATCGAAGGAGCCATCTTGTTTAAATGACACAGTAAGAATTTATGGCGTCATGAACACTTTAACGGCATTCTTGGGATGCGTGTGGCAGAGAAGCAGGCCCGCAGCATGACACATCCTCCACCATGCTAACAGCGACATGGTTTAAGAACAGGTTCCAGTGTACAATGGTTTGCTGTCGTTCAGACGGGAACAGTTCAGACTTTCTTATGAGGAGGCCAATACAGATCAGTAGAGTTTAATTTGCAACGCAAAACAAAACTGCCGATGAGTTTAAACGCAGACAAGCTGAAGATCTCAGTATTAACAATAGTTTAAGATGACGTCTTTGAATCTCGAGACAACTCTTTAATAAAGTATTTCTTTCTTCTCCTGATGTTTTAATAATGGTTTCACCATGAATGCAGTTCCAGAGACCTTAATGAGTGATTTACATGCTATCCTAAGAGGTAAATTCAGGAGTGCAGCAATGCAGAGTGATGCGACAGGCACGGTTATGGCGATTACCAGGGTCGGGGGTGAAGCGTTACAAAAGTAACACACTGCTGTAGTATTTTAAAATTTATTTTTGTTGATATTATTACAGTTCCTAATGCAGGTAAGGCGTTCCAATCTGAGCTGTTGGTTTCGAAAAAAAAACAACCCACAGCCAACATCTTAAATAAAGAGAAGACAGTTTTTGTTTTTTAGAAGACTTGTTTTAGTTCAAGCAAAGACAGTTTCAAAAAACCAACAAAGAAGAAGATTGTTTTACTACAGAAATAATCTGTGAACATCCATTTTTACAACAGAAGACAAAGATGGTTTTAAAACAACAGAAGAAGACGGCAAGATGGCTACAACAATCAGTTTAATGTTTTGGCTGTACTCGCGGTATTTAATGTTCATATTAATGTTAATGTTGAAAAAGTATAAACTATGTTTATACTTCAATAAATTAGATTTATTTTTGATTTAACCTTGTGTGGCCGTACTTTACTCAGTAGCTAATAAATGAGGCATAGACAGACAGCTTGTGTCATGTCATGCCTTTGTTATTTAATTATTTTACATCGTTATGTTTTTGGGATTCGTGCACCTTTATTTTGCAATGCCTTGTCCTAAATGTTTACTTTGGTGAAAGTAACTAAAACGTCATCAGTAAGTTGTTACTTTAAACAGATGTTCATATTATAAAGAAACGATTACTTTCTAAGAAAAGTTAACTTGTAATATGAAACATATTAAACTTTGGAAGTAATTTCTGGCGATTACAGTGATTCTGCTACTGCGACGTATTCTCAGCAACTATGGAAAAAGTAAATAATGTTTTTTAAAGGTAAAAAAGGTCTTTTTCCATCAGGCCTTCTAAAGCAACTATGTGGGATGTAGAGAGCATATTTATAAAGACTAACAATGAGTGAAAGAGATTCCTCTTTTTACCTCCCTTACTATCCTAATAAATTGTTTAAGCAGGTTGGCGGCCACCCAGGAAGGAACACCATCATTCTGTCTGCATCGTGTCCAATAGGATGAAGAAGGAATGTCGGCTGCCCACTATTAATAAGACAATCTAAGCAGAGGGAGTCTGGTTTTCCTTTTGGGCTTCTCTAAATGCATTTTTTTGATTCTTGGTGGCCTTTATTTTTCAAAATGAAATGCTAGAGAGAATGGTGGAAATTGGGGGATAAAAGGCCTTAAAGGAACTGAATGTAAAACCTCAGGAAGAATGTTCATTTTGACAGGATTAATGTAAACAAGGTAGGAATCTGTTGTGTTATTCTCCTGCTCACAGAGGCAGGCCTACTCAGAGCTGAACCTGAACTCCGGCCAGTTGGGGATTGACGACCATGCGCACGTCCACCCAGGTAAGTGCAGAGAGCAGCAGGAGGTTCGTGTTTGTCTGATGGATCTACTCTGAACAAACACTTTTCCTTCTTATCAGTCAGCAGCTTATAAAGAGCAGGCACAGAGATCCTTCTTGTTGTGATTAAATACACGTGTTTATCCATTGAAAAGATTGGCAGACACATCTGTAAACCCACTGGCTGTATATCAGCTGGTTCTGCTCTGTTGGCCGCCTGGGACTCCATGAAGTGGTCCATGATGCTGACCTTGTTCCAGTGTGTCGTTCATGCCTTAAATAGAGTGGTCTCTGCTGTCGGTGTGTTTGTAAAGCAGACTGATAACAATGCTGACAAGCTCTGTTCTGTTCTCTCCTTCCTCTTTGCTGGTAGACCTGTTTGAAAACGACTACGTTCAGATCGGCAAAAAAGGTTAGTGACGACCGCGTCTGTTCGTGTCTTATGGTTGATTTCATCTTTTAAAGCTCTGATTTATGGTTGTTAGTGCGTATTAAGGATGTCATTTAAAAGTTTTAAACGATCCATTGGAAACTGTTTGGTTTTTTTTTCCAGCAGCTCACTGAAAATTTGGAGGTGATATCATTGTTTGCTCTGGTCTGTTTAAGTGCTGAAGGTGAATATTGGAGCAGACAGAAATCTGCGTGTCCCTTTTTTCCTCCATCCCTCCTTCTTTATCTATTCACTTTCCTCCTTGTATCCTTCCTTCCTCCCTTACATATGTCCTTCCTCCTACCCTACCTGTTTCCATTCCTATTACAGTTTTACTTCCACATATTTACCTTCCTTCCTTCCTTCCTTCCTTCCTTCCTTCCTTCCTTCCTTCCTTCCTTCCTTCCTTCCTTCCTTCCTTCCT
>JAUZNJ010036336.1:0-11895 GCA_034780135.1 Jordanella pulchra
GGCGAAACGTCTTCTAGAAAACTACACGTCCAGTTGCCTAAACTGAACTTTCCTAGCTTGACCATGACCTGGATGACAGAACCTTCACCGATATGTTGTTTCATGTTTTGATTGTCACACTCATCTTACCTGAGCCAGTACAGGCCATTGTAAAAGAATATTTGTACTGAAATTTTCAAAATCGGTGACTGTTAATCAGGTTTTTGAACGTTTCTGTCATGATGGGTTTCTTTTTGAGTTGTCGAACCCACACGCAGGACACAAACACAGGAGTACTCTTTAGATCTTAAACATTTATTGAAAGAAGAGGAACAGAGTGGTGAGAACACAAGCCAGGTCTGTGGGGAAAAGAGTTTGGTCAGCAGCTGCAGTCACTAGGAGGAGAGTAGGAGATGAGTTCACGGTCGATGGGAAAACTGAGCACTTAAAGTTGTTTGGTTTGGTTCTTACTGTTTGGTTGGTGTTGGTCGGTTTAGGAAGAGGGTTACCAAGATCCTGGGTTTTGTTTCCAGTATGGGTCCAGAGGCGACGGAGGTGTGCGGTGGGAAATGGACAGGTCGGCTCAGATGGATGGTTAAGTCCAAAAGTGGTGCTGCTGTCAGTAGCAGGGCTTTGTGGATCCAGATGAACAACGAGGAAGTAGTCAAAGAGTTTGGGCATCCAGTGGATAAATACCACGGCGTCACGAGGAAGCAGTCTGAGAGGAGAAGCCAAGAGCAGACGGCATCCAGACTTCCCTACAGAACCTGAAGGCAACAAGGAGGAAAACACAAGAGGTTAGTTTCCAATAGAAACTTGTTTGGCCAGAGAGCATTGAGACAAGCTTGAAGCTCAGGAGGCTAGAGATACCATCTAATCTCAAACACTCGGCTCCGACTACTGATTGCAGCAGGAAGATATAGTCTGTAGGTGATGAGCGCTGATGGGAAACACCTGCGTTACCAGGAGCCACACCGCACACCCGTTTGCCCCTGTCGCCATCTGGTGGGAAAAACAGAGAGGAGCACAACGAAAAAAACAAACAAAAACACACTAACAGGCTCTGGCTAAGATATGATGAGTGTCACTACCAATACTTGTGACGCTCAACACTGATCTCCCCTAATGAGCATCATTGTAGCCACAGCTGACCCTGCGCTCACTTACAGAGGTGATGTCTATGAATGATTCTTGTATCTTCACTATTGTAATATTAATCTTTTGTTATACTCATAATCAGTTTCTAAAAAGGCCATGTTCAGGTCTTATGTCCACTGATTTTAAGCTTAAAGCCAAACTAACCTAGCAGGGCAAGATGATTTATTTACCTTTTATAAATGATTTAGATGCAGTTTATAAATGATTACTAACTATTATTTGTTAATAATTAATAAATGGTCTCTTTACCATATTTACCTTTATAAATGATGGTTATGATGGTTATTGTAAAGTGTTATCATTCATTTTTTTATGTACAAAGAAGGTAAGATCATTCTTTTAATGCTAAAAAATAAATAATAATAGTATGGAAAAATATCTTAGATCTAATATCTACATTAGATAGGTAAGTTTTTACCACTTACCTAATAAATGCTTTTTAATTCACTTTTGACATACAAGCAGTAGAAGTACTGGGAATTTTGGTATCGATTTCAGTTAAAGCAAGGTCAATATTACCAATATTGATTTTCTTACAAATACTGTTTTATATTTAAGCTTGATGTATAATTTAGTAGTTGACCTAATGGTGTTTTGGGGATTTTACTTTAGTATTAGTATTTAATGATGGCACTTTAGCAAAACAAAGTTTCAAAGAAATAAAAAACCAAGTTTTAAGACAATAAAACAAAATTAGCACACCACAAAAAATATTGCTTGTTTGGCTGGCGCTGCGGAGCCACGTGACTCTACAAGACAGTGACAAGAGGAGCAGGGAAGCAGCAAAGTCTTGTGCCAACGACAAGGAGAATTTGATTAATCTGCAGCAGTCAGTAGGTGTGGGAGAGATAAACAAAAGTATCAGTCTTTTCATATTGTCTGTTCAATATTGTCCAGTGTCAGTACAAGCATTGGTATTATTGATAGTAGAATCGATCCACTGACTTCTAAATAACAGATAACTGGTAGCAGGCAATCCTGGAGTCCTGTTCCGAATAAACAGAACTGTAACTGGGTATTCCCAGTAATGCTGCAATGTTAGCATATAAAATTTGGATAGGTGCTTTCTTCAAAAAACACATTAAAAAACACTAGTACACATTGAACAACAGAAAACTACAGACTGACTAACTACAAAAACAACATTTGTACATTTACCTTCTTCAGTTACTGCTGCTACTGGTCGAAAAAAAAAACAAAAAAAAAACACTGCAGGGTGTTTTATTGTACACAAACCTCCCCTTAAGAGTTAAAAAGTTCAGCTGCAGAGGAAGGACCAAAGCCCTGGGAAAGTTACCTGCTAAATATCTATCGAGAGCCAACCCAGCTTCTGAAAAGCATGAAGATTTTGAGAGGCAACAGAAAGAGAAATAATGAGTGATGTAGATCTCAGTAAACATAAAATAACACATTTCTATTTTACTGTAATTCCACTAAAACAGGATTGGTTGAGTCCCATGCCTATGACGTCAAAACAAAAACCACCAAGTCTGTTGAAGGTTACAGTCATTGCAGAGATTTGTTTTACTAGCGCTTCCAGCGTTGTCTTCCTAAAAACCACATCAGGGTCTAACCAAACTCCTGAAACAGGAGTTACAAGTCCTAACTTCCACAAGAGAACGGCAGCGTACAGCCATGTTGATTGGGACAGACTGGAGTAGGGTTTGATCTGTGCTGTCTGTCTTTTATTGTGTTTCCTGAGTCTTTTCCAAACCTCATTACATCAATTTTTCCAGACTAAACAATACTGAACCTTTGCTCTCATCTTAGAGAAATAGTCTAGTCCTCTTATCTAACCTGTTTTATTTTCAGCAGTTTATTAAGAGAATGTGAGTCAAAGCTTGAGGAGGGATGAAAAAATTATGCCGTGTTGAATCATGATGAAAATATAAAGTGATGATTTAAACACAATAAGGAGTTTCCACAACGGGAGGTCAACATGATCACAGCTAAATTAAACACACAGTGAAGTTTGAGCACTAAGTCATTTCCACACATATTTATTTTTTGGAGGTGACACTAACTCAGGCTGCAGGTTCACTTTTCACTTGGGTCTGCCTGGCTGGATGCCCTCACTCTGGGAGAGACGGATTGGTTTCTTGGCATCGCTGTCCTAAGCGCTTGCTGCCAGGCCGGCACTGGCAGAACCCTAAAAGCTGGGGCCCGATGCATCTCTTACAGTTTACAGGAATGTGTCAGCAGTAATCTCTTGGCGTCCATCTTTGGAAAATCAGTCCGATGCAGACATGAAAGTCCTGTGATGCTCTGAGGAGAAAAGAGCCAGCTCTAATTGAATCTATTTAAAGCAGCTGTTTTTCGCGGCTCTGCAACTCGACTATGGCCTCAAATCTTGCTTTCTGACTTCATCGGTCGTGCTGGGTGTCGATTTATTGGAAACATCATTTTTTTAAAACAAACAGAGGTGGCCAAGACCAGGCTTTAATCATGCTCTGAGTGCTGCCCAGAGAGGTCATTTGGTTTCAATTAGGTGAACGTAACTTGGCTAATCTTTTCCTCATCTCCAAGTCTTTTCACAGCCGCTGCCAGCCAGTGTTGCTGGTGGAGAGAGTGAAATCAAATTTGAACACTGACCCTCTGTAAAATGGGAACCCATAGACAGGGGGCATAATGGAGGCTTTAAAGATGGACTCATGGTGTTGGCTCTCACTTTACAGCGTAAATAGCTGCAATCCACCTCCGTAAAGGCACCAAATTTTACCTCTTTATGCTGATGACTATGGCATTGTGGAGAACATGAGAAGGTCCCCGGCCTGAGTGTGAGAGGTTTCATTCCAATTGCACAGCTTGAAAGTGTATCTTTTTTGTGTGTTCTAGAATTTTACAGAAAAAAAGCTTTAAACTGTTATTTTCTCCCAACCCCCCTGACTGAAAGTCTTTGATGTAGTTCTTACCTCAGAAGCTCATCAAATCCTGGCCTATGATTTGGACCTGCCTCACAGCACAACACTAGGGTCGCAAGTTCTGTTCTTTCCAGGTCATGTGTTTCTTTTGGGGCCCAGGGTCAATCGATCGCTTTCATTCATGTCATATACCAATCCCAGATCAGAGGTGGCCCATGGCATTACCAAAGGTTGTGGCTGGAACTCATCCCAGTTTTATTTCATGTCCAACTTTCTGTCATTTCCAATCAAACCAAAGTTGCTCATTGCACGTTTCTACTTATTAGAAAAAGCAAGCCCTGGTTATTTTCCTTTTTTTCTTTTTCCATTTCTCAACAGACTGATAAAGTGAAAACTCATTATAACTGAATAGTTAATTCATTTATACATATATAAAGGTTTATCATTGAAAGTTAAATAAAAAGTTCTTAGGATATACATTAAATTATACAACTTGTGCTCATGTTATGGTGTAAATACCTATTATGTAGAAATATTTCACTTTTTTGTTGCATATTAAATGTCAAAAAGTAGAAAATACTGTAGACATGCTACTTTTATATTTTCATATGTTTCATAAGAAATCAATAATCACAATAAAGGATCTTTCAGTTTTTTTTTCAAATGTGTAAGCAAGGGAGAAAAAGCTTCAAGATGCAGAGTATGATAAAAAAAAACAAAACACTAGCTGTATAAAAAACTGCTTTCCACTCAACGGAAACACTCCCCAGCTACTCCTGCAGCCTGTACCACAAAGTGAGTTCAAAGTAACAGGATTAGTTCTAGTCTATACACTTAACCCTATCCACAACAATGGCCATTGGGATCAGCTGTACCACAAAGCTGGTTATTAACTCGCTAACTGAATCCAGCTTGAACTGATAATGAAACTGTGAATGTGCAGATATAAAGGGGCGGGTTCAAGGTAGCAGGCCAATCACAATCATGAACGCAGAAGGGAGAGCGCCATATTTCTCCTGTGAAATACGAAGAGAAAAAACAAGACTCAATGAAAACTCAAACATGGTGGTGGCATGAAAGAGACACCAAATACCATGGAAAAGGATTGTTGTTGCTGTAAATGCGCAAGGTAAACATCATTGACATTTAACAGTTTGCATCCCAACATTATATTGCATATTAATCACATGCCCCTCGGGAATGAAGAGGACTTAGGAGAAGATAAAAATAAAGCACAAAGTATACTTTCATCTGGTTAGTTGGGTTTTTTATTAATATATCATATTAATACTAGAAGTGATCAGTCTTAAGAAAATCATCCAGATTTTTGGGCTGTGTTTGAACTCAATGGGACAAATGGTAAAAAACTGTTCTGCTTTTAAAAAGGGGAAAGTCCTTAAATGCAGCCCTAAATGTACAGAAATACCTTAATGTATTTGTTACTTAAATTAAACTTGTAACACTTCTGTTTCAGTCTACCGACTCTTTCCTCTACATCAGGCATGCCCAAAGTTGGTTTTCGAGGGCCACTGTCCCACAGGTTTTACAGGTTTCCCTGCTGCTGCATAAGGGATTTCCATCAATAGCTGATTAACAGGCTTATGTTGAACTGCTATCATCATAATCAGCTGTGCTGAAGCAGGGAAAACTCTAAAACCTGCAGGTCAGCAGCGCTCGAGGACCGATTTTAGGGCATGTCTGCTCTAGATGATCAAGGTTCAATTCAGAGTAACATTACAGAGTTATAATATTACGACTTAAAGTCAACTCATCGATTAGTCGACTTAATTAAAGTTGTCTGACATTGGACAACTCTAAACTTGCCTCTCTCCTTAGCAGGTGTGCACGCACATGCCTGCATGGCAGTCGGCATGAGGCATACAAAACTGATCTCTTATTAGCTTATTCTAGGAGGTTTGACCTCAATGGAAGTGATTTTTTATCCAATTAGGGATCTAGTTTCTCGCTGCTTACTTAAATAAAGGGAGGCTTAAACATCAGCAGGAATTTTTCATAGAGACTGACAGGCATCTTGCTGCTGCTCCAGACTAGAGGGGAGATAGCGTCAAAAAGCGGGCCCAGCAGTTTGACTTAGTACATTACCATGTTGACTAGCCTGTCTAAGAATCATTCCAGCTTCATGGTACAAGAAAACCATGGTTAAAATGGAAGTTGTCTGGCTAACCTAATCCTACTTCTTGGTACAGGCCTCTGGAGGACCTAAAGCTATAGACGAATTCAAAATATTTAGTTCCCCTAGTAAAGTTTAACCAAGTGTTCTGTAAGTATGATGTCCTTCCTGATCATTTTAGGAAGCATCAAGGATGCATGATCACATTAGTCATCTTAGCAAAATCTTTTAAGTGCTTTGGAAGACTAAATATTCTTTCAACTACCCTTGGATAATGGAGCTCATGATCTGAGGAACGTGTCCAGCCATCCTACTCATATTTGGCCAGATACAGTGCTTTGCAAAAGTATTCAGGCCCCTTGAACTTTTCAACCTTTTGCCACATTTCAGGCCCCAAACATAAAGATATAAAATTGTAATTCTTTTTGATGAATTAACAAGTTGGTCATTTTAATAAAGTGGATGAACTGCAGAAATCTACAGCTGAGGTGGGAGTCGTATACTGCACAAATCGGCCTTTTTGGAAGAGTAGCAAGAAGAAGGCAATTTCTTAAACATATCCATAACAAGTCTGGTTTAAAATTTGCCAAAACCTTGGAGACACACCAAACATGTGGAAGAGGGTGCTCTGGTCAGATGAATCCAAAATCAAAGTTTTTGGCAAAAATGCAAAACATTACGTTTGGTGTAAAGGCAACACAGCTCATCACCCTGAACACACCATCCCCACTGTCAAACATGGTGGTGGTGGCAGCATCATTCTTTGGGTCTGCTTTTCATAAGCAGGGACAAGGAAGATGGTTAAAATTGATGGGAAGATGAATGGAGCCAAATACAGGACCATTCTGGAAGAAAACCTGTTGGAGTCTGCAAAAAGCTTGAGACTGGGAGGGATCTTCTAGTATATTCCAAAAAGACAGTAATCCAAAACATAAAGCAAAATCTACAATGGAATGGCCCAGACCTGAATCCAAACGTAAATCTGTGACAATAACTGAAAACTGCTTTTCATAAATCCTTTCCACTCAACTTCAATGAGCTCAAACTGTTTTGCATTGAAGAATGGGCAAAAATTGCAGTCTCTTGAGCTACAAAACTGTTAGAGACATACCCCAAGCGACTTGCAACTGTAATCCCAGCAAAAGGTGGCAATACAAAGTATTAAATCAAAGGAGCTGAACAATTTTGCCCAACCAATTTTTCAGTTTTTTATTTGTTAAAAAAGTTTAAAATATCCAATAAATTTTGTTCCACATCATGATGGTGCCCCACTTGTTCTTGATTCCTTACAAAGAATTACAATTTTAAATCTTTATATTAAAGCCTGAAATGTGGCAAACGGTCAAAAAAATTCAAGGGGGCTGAATACTTTCTCAAGGTTCTGTATATTCAGGGTAATGCTCTTCTATTACAATGTATGTACCTATGACATATTTGAGGGGTGAAGTGTGGGCCTCATACATTCAGATATTTATCTCTCAGTTCAGTACGTTCTTCACCACCCTACATCAGAGCCCTTATTGGTGATGACCAATCTTGGATCCATTTATCGATCTTCTGCTCCATGCTGTAATCAGTTCACTACAAGTCACCAAGATACTTGATTTCTCTATACAGTGACTTAAAAAACTAGCACAGAGTTTTTCATTGACTTAAACACACAAAAACCACATCATAACTCAAGATGTTACTGAACCAAAAGGGTTCACAAATTAATAACTGAAATAAATGCTCACTGGACATTTAGTCATCACATCTTTGCACAGATCTGATAGTTGTTCTATGAACTGCACATCACACATGAAGAAATTATACTGCACATTGTATGACATGTGAAATAAGTATGTATTCTTAAACATATTTACAGGGAACATGCTCTGGATGAAATCCTCTCCTAACTCAAGAGCGACTGGGATGAAGCCCTGCGGCCTAAAGCATAGCTCCTACCATGTCATTAGGGGCATGAGGAGAGGACCCCATGAAAGCACTGCTAGAAAAATCCCCTTGAAGACGGCGGGAATAGAAAGGTAGGGGTATTGATCGTCTGTCCAAGGATATGATACTTAAGCCCTGGTACTGAGAGCCGGAGAGCCCGTGGATCCATATCTCAAAGACTTTAATCCTGGCCCCTCTTACAGCTGGATTGGCCTTCACCTTAACCTCCCGACAAGTGCTCCTGCAGATCAGCCGTGGAAATTTTATTTTCTCACAATCTGCTTTCCTCCACCCTCCCCTCTCCTTTCCTCTGGTTTTCTGTTTCCACTGGTTGGAAGTTATTAGCAGACCTATATCATTTCCCATCCGAATTAAGAGTGAGAAGTGAATTAATACCTCTTCCTGGTTTTCATCATGTTCTCAAAAAATGTTGTTCTTATTTTTCTTTCTCATATGTGAAGTTGAGATGTAACTTCTGGAAGTATCTGACCTGATGACATATAGAGGTGTTTTGGCAAAGAAAATTATTAAACTGTTAGAATATTTCATAATATTCAGACCTCATGCTGCAGGAGTATTTAAATACTGGGATCTAAATGAAGTTCCATGACCATCTACCGTAGCAGTAGTAACAAAGTGTCCCTACTGTACACTGCAGAGTAGTGTCAAATATAGGTATTTTCAGAGTAAAGTGTAATAAAGATACACCCCTCCATCTTCTTACTCATGTAACCAATTCTACCTGTCAAAGTTATACATTTACTAATTCATAAGTGTAAATGTAGCTATTTTTTATCTAAATGTGTATTATACTTTGACAAGGCTAGGTTATTTTCATAGAAATAATTGTGCACCTTGAAATCCAAATTCCTCCAGAAAGTTAAAAACTGCATATGAAAAAAGCTGTTTGTACTTTTAATGCATAGTGGCCAGAGCAGTGGACTGGTACGGTATTTGAAAAGTCTTTACTAGTATATTTTTTTTTTTATATATATTAAAACTGCAAATAAACTACTAAATAGAATAGACTGCTAGCCTCTGGCCAACCACTGCAAGTGTAACAAAGTTTGCTCAAATCCATGATGCTCGCAGCAAAGCATGTTAAGTACCTCAAGTGTATCAGGTGAATCCCTCAACAAAGGAAGACCCCTCCAGGGGAAAACATATGGTACCAATAGATATTGTTTAGATTTCCTGAGGACTATACTGCTGAGTTACATAATGACTGAAGTGTCATATAAAGCTATGTTATTTTTTTTAAATAAAGTATCCAGATAAATATTATACCATTCAAAAAGAGAAAAATAATATCAAAAGTTTAACGAGAGGGAGGTAAGAAAGGGACTAGATGGTAGAGAGTTTTGGAATTAGAATAATGTTGTCTGGAAAACTTGTTTTTATGCTTTCATTGTAGCAGTGTCTGAATATTCCCATTACAATTCAACTCAATTCAAAAATACTTTATTTATCCCAAAGGGAAATTATATGTTGTAGTAACTCATGTTTTGGTGTCTCTTAACAGTTGCTGTAGGTGTTGATAGCTGTATGGAGGAAGGATCTTCTGTACCGGTCTGTTTTGCACCGGATGTGGAAAAGCCTCTTACTGAAGACACTCTGTTGTTTAAGAATCTTCTGAAGAGGATGCCCACTGCTGTCCATAATCTTTTTCACTTTATGAATAATTCTCCTTGACAGGAAACAGGATATAACAGGACTCTGTCTGGTACTGGAAGTCAGAGGTGTAAAGGGTAAATGGTGAGAGTATTGACCTCTGTGCTGCTCACTACTTGATCAGACAGTTGACCCTTCAGTCTAACAAACTGTGGTCTGTTTATCAGGTAGTCTTCAATCCAGGCAACGACTGATGCCTCCAGCTTAGTCTTCTGGAGTAAGTCACGCTTAATGGTGTTAAATGTTAATGTTAAAAGTGTTACTTACTGAATTTTATTGATAAAGAATCTTTAAAATGTTTGCCATCCACCTAAGAGAATATGAGGAAATGTTGGAAAAATAAAACTAAACAAAAAAACAATGCTTTTATCATCTTCTACCTCTCCCATGAATGCTTTTACTTCTAATTGCATGTTCCTAACAAAATTACATAGTAAGGTGTTACCAGGATTTCACAACACTTAACTGTAATGTTTCACAATACATTCCATTATTTTCACATTAAAAGATTTCATTCTAATATTGGCAATATATTATCTTAATTTAGTATTCTACTGTAAAATTTATGGTTGTAAAATAAATTACTCAGTATTACTGAGTATATTACTCTTATTTCTTTAGACCAAATTTTCCGAAATTTTACAGTAGTTTCATCCACTATTTTCACACCATCCTTTATGAAGTATTGTGAAGAAAGCATTCCAGTAAAATCTGCATTACACTTGTAAAGTACTGCTGGCTCTGTTGACATTTTTATTTTTGTTTATTTGGCAAAATGTTTAATTAAATTATATTGTTTTATTAAATTAAAAACTTGCTGGAATAACTTTTAAATGCGTGTTTCATAGCCATCCTTATCAGTACAAGTATAATTTGTTTTACAGTTTAATCAATCAATATTACCCCACTAAATTACAAATAAGTAATGATTTTTATTATCTACAGACCATTAATTTATATATATATATATATATATATTTTTTTTTTTATTAATAACAGGAAGTGAAATAAAATCCAGACGAATCATGTATGTTGTGATGTCACAAGTACACTTCTGTTCCAATTCACACAAATTTGTTCTGCATACTCCCCTTCTCCCCCAATCTATACTTCCTGTGTTGTTTTCAAGAATTTACTTGGTGAGATCATGAGTCTGTACTTATGTTCTAGAGAATTGAGAATCGACTTAGAACAAATTTTCTTTTTGACTGAAAATCCTCACACAAAAACCACAAAACCGGCTTAAATTGAAAGGCAACACGACTATCGCTCAGTTTTTTCAATATGTGTCAGTAAGTGACTAAGCATTTAGAGTCTAATGAAAAGGCAAAAGAGAGGTAAAGCATCATACTTTCTGAATATTCAGACAGAATTTACACCCTTACTAAACTTTTGCTGAACTTTTATAGATGAAATAGATTTTTTTGTTGTTTTTTTCAGACATTATGGATATAAACTGCTCTTTAGAATAAATACTTTTAGTATTTCTTTCAAACGAGTCCGTTGTTGGTTATAGTTTCTTTGGGCACATGTATTTTATTCAAATCAATTAAACTTATTATCATATAAATAGATTATCGAAAATAATTTATACCCTTGACAGTGACTCTACAGAGACTGAACGGTCCAAACGCTGTGGAAATAATTGAATTCATAGTGAATTCAAAAAGCTCTGCAAACACAAAAGTAAACAAGAAAACACAAAAATTAGACTAGCAATCTTAAAAATTTGGCTAGCAAACAGAAAATGCACGTGAAAACACATGAATACACTAATTCCATCCAAAGGAAAACTGCTTCATTGAAGATGCTGTAATCACAAAAAAATTGAGAGCTCCATCTATTCATCCACCTTTTTTTCGCTAATCCATCAGAGTGTGGCTGGTGCTTTTCACCAAAAGGCAGGATACCTTTTGGACAGGTGGCCAATCTATTGCAAGACAGATAAATACCAGGCATACACAAACTCAAACCAAGTGGCAATTAAGAGACACCAATTATGCCTACAGTCACATTTTTTTGCTATAGAGGAAGAAGCCGATTAGGCTGTGGAAAGGGTTGAAAATTATTAGAAGTCAATGGCAGGGTGTCATGGTGGGTTTAAGAGCTCTAACCCACATGCAGAACACCACACGGACTACGGGAAAAAGTTCAACAGTT
>JAUZNJ010036338.1:0-11894 GCA_034780135.1 Jordanella pulchra
GAATTCTACCGGCATTTAAAAATATGTAAGCATTTGGGAGCGCGGGCGCTCCCATCGTCCGTAAAGGGTTAATGACTCCTTAAAGAAAGAAAGCCTTAAAAAGTATTTTAAACTAAATGTTTATATTCTTCTATAATATAGCTTGTAATAACTAAACTGGCTAAATCTGGTATAAACAACTGATGAGCCAACATTTTCTGATCTTCTCTACAAATAGGTTAAAAAATATATATCCCAAACAAAAGGGAGACTTTATTTGTAAAGAGTAATGTAAGTGATTTAAATGACAGAATTGAAACAAACAGGAACATTTTAGGCAGAAATAAAAGTGGTCCCAACATCAAATATACTAATAGCACCCATTAACAGATAGAAATGATTGTCTTCACTCTAGGCGTAGACATTTATGCACACTTGTTTGAGAGAAAATGGTGACAGATGAACAGGTTGTTCGTTCGCCCTAAATCTCCCCTTTCTTTCGTCTAAGTGCCGCCGTATCCAGTCAAGCTCAGACAATCACCAATAAGGTTAATTAATGCAGAAGCAGCGTTTAAAAGCACACTGATGGTTCCTCTCGGCTCTTACAAGAGGCCACAACATCTACAGCTAATTTAAAGACTGAGCAGAAGATATTTAGTTACTGTTACTGAAACACTTTTATATTGTCTGCATTAAACACACGCTAACGAATCAAGGTAAGATGGTTTCTCACTGCTTTACATAAAAAGAAGCCCTCAGTAATCTTAAGCAGGACCACATAAGAGTGAATCTTAAAAAAGATTACGAATATAAGATTATCATCTATACACTTTAGACCTCATGTGTATATAAATAACATTTACTTAATCATCTATTCATTTATTTTATTATCAGCAGTAAATGACTATCAGACAATATCCAGATCAAATCCTTTGCAACAGATTGGATTCTGATCAAAGCTTTGGATCAGAATCAAGCTCTTACAGCACAGTGTTTTCCAATGACTTCAATATAAAATATAACGTTTTAGAAAGTAGAAAATTAAGCGAATACGTCTGCTGGTTACAAATAATATTAAAAATAAAAAAA
Source organism: Jordanella pulchra (assembly GCA_034780135.1). Classification (NCBI taxonomy): domain Eukaryota; kingdom Metazoa; phylum Chordata; class Actinopteri; order Cyprinodontiformes; family Cyprinodontidae; genus Jordanella; species Jordanella pulchra. The sequence goes on from JAUZNJ010036338.1 coordinate 1,069, forward strand.
ATCTATGAATAACGTCTGCTGCCCCAGCTTCTTGCAATACAGTTGACTTTTATTTGAAAGGGTCTAAGATGAGACAATTTAAGCATAAAAACAGTCGCTTTACTTCTTTAGTCTGCAATCACTGGCTTAGGCTTAGCTGAGTCAAAACAGCGGCTGGAAATTCAGGAATGACAGTTGAAGGTTTTATGGTTCAATGACGGTGGTCAGGCGCATCACTAAGGTTGAGATTTTATCTTTTTTTACCATTTATTTTAAAGAAAAAGTCTTAAACTAGAGTCATGTTATCCAACAAAGTTCATTTCACACAACCTCCAATGCATATTACCTTAAATGATCAGTATTATGCTTACTACAGAGATTCATTTTTTTAATGCTAATTCTCATAAAAATGACTCCTAAGCTGCGTTCACACCGAACGCGCTTGGAGCAGCAGAAGCAGAGGTGCATAAAAAGTTACTGTCGAGCATTTAGAGTCCACTATGTGTTGGTGTTCCGGTAGGATATGAGGGGACCGATGTGGTGCAGCAAGTTATCACACTGGGCTCGGGTGAGACTAAATTTGCTCTGGAGGCGACCATCACGCAGCTATTGGAGTTGGCGGTGAAACTCCACAATATGAACCCCTCTGATGAGTCTGTTTTAGTTTCGCTTATTTATTTTCCTCAATAAAACACAAAATAACATAAATCATTCCTGTAACAACCCAAATCATGAATAAAATGGAGCCGGAAGAAGCAAAACGTCATATCTGCCCCAATCTATTAAAAAGTAAAAAACAGTCAAACCAGACACGGTGCCGAGGCGCCTGGCGTTGATCCTCTGAAAGGGGTTCAGACCATCTATGTGGACAAATCACGTTCGGTGTGAATTTAATTGAAAGCTTTCAGAACAGCCTGTTTCATCACTTCTTTGGATGCAATACAAGGAAAAAAAGACAAGTTGCATGACGTAAAATAAAGTTTTACGAGACAAATTAATGATTATAAAATAGAAAACTATCTAATTATTTAACATTTTTTTCTTCCATCATAGGGAGCTAAAATATTTGATCTTTTTTTAGTTAATTAAAGATTTATTTATCATGGCTGTCATATAACTGGATGAACTTTTTTTTATTCCATGAAAGTCCAGGAAAAGTGATCCAAAGTCTGCAGATGTAGTTTTTTATTTGTAAACTCAACCAGATCCTCTGTTTTTTGTCAACTGACTTTTAGCACGTCTGTGCTGCTTCCACCCAGAGGTAAGAGACCAGACTCAGATAGTTATTCACAGCCTTTACCCTGAAGCTCATAATTGAGTTGAGATGCGGACAGTTTCCACAGATGTAAAGCAACACCATAACTGAGGCACGTGGATGGTTGCATTTATATACAACCCTGATCCACTGAATGAAGATGTCTTGAGATTCTGATGGATTTTTTTCATTTCTATAATTTTCATAAAGAAAACAATAATAAAATGTTTACTCACTTTGCTCTTTGCAGAAGTCTGGTTCTTGCATGGTACTGGGCATTACCAGCTCTCCTACAGCGGGCTGAATGGATACACTGAACTGGTCCTCCTTGGTGCTGAGGAAGGATCAACAGAATCATAAACAGAACTGCAGAGGAAGCCCTTAAAGATATTCTAACACGTTCCTCACTAGACTTTGAATATCTTTTCAATAAGATGATTTTTTTCTTTAATAAACTCTTTGACGTTTGCCTCCTTAAGCTTTTATCTAAATATCGGCCTCAGTTTTTGCGTTTCCACATGATGAACTGAACCAAGCAAATGAACTGAAAGAACTTGATTTGCTCAACAACAAACATGTAAACATACAGTATGCACTAGTGCCCTTTAGCAAGCAGCTGCTAGTTTTCAACCCCGGCTTCTCTGTGAAGTTGTGCATGAACTAGAGCTGGACAATATTTCAATATCAATATATATCGTGATATGGTTTAATTCAATATTGGTGATATGGCTTTTACACACATTTTCAATATACATCAAAGTCTATAAACACAGCATTGGTCATTGACTGATTTTCCAAGTTTTCATGTAGTTTTATGTGTTTTTGTTTTCAAAGCTAATATTTAGTAAATATTATGTTGGATAATTTTCATAAACATTGCAAAAATATTCATCATAGGTTTGTATAGTCATCTGTTGAGGGCATTCTTGTTTCTTTCTAAGGCTTTTATTTTTCTACATCGATACTGAAATTATATTGTATCGACTGAAATTAAGAAATTTATTATGATATTTCATTTTTGAACAAATCTTCCAGCCTAAACATGAAGTTTGCAAGATTAACTTCTGCAGGTTCCTCTTCAGGTTCTCTCTGGATACTCTAGGTTCCTCTTGCATTCCAAAAACATTCATTTTTTTGTTTTTTTTGTGTGTGTTTCATAAATATCCCCTGGAGTGGATATTTTTTCCTGCTACACTTTGACATGTCCATGCATATTACCTTTCAGGAGCTGAATGAACCAAATGCTGCACAGGGGTTCTGCTTTTGTTAAAATAAAAAAACATTTTTGCACTCTATAAATTGTCAATTACAGAACAAACACTAATCTTTTTTGACAAGCATAAAATATGAGAAAAAGAAACCTAAGGTGAACATTTTATGCACATAAAACAGGCATCATTAATTGCGATGTAAGCTAAACATACACAATGAGAGAACCATGCAGGGGTGTAATAAGCAACCGTTTTTTAATAACTTATCATGTAACTTGGCTGGTGGAGTTAAAGCTATAATTATAAACCGCTGATAACGTAGGTGTGTAGTTTAACATCGGTTTGAGGCTTTTCTTTTGAAGCTAGCAGGGAAGCGGGTGTCTGGTTGCTCTGTTGTGTTGAAGGAGTTGGGATAAAAACTTAAAACATTTCTTATATGAAACCAAAACTTAACAATAACAAAAAAAGACAAATGATTTAAAAAAATATGGCTGTACAAAGCAGTTAGCAAATGATGCTAAAAGTAGCATCCAATCATAGATTTTTATTGGAACTAAAGGGTTTCTTTTAAAAAGAATGTGGACATGTCTAATTAAAAAATTCATTGCAAACTATAGTGAACAACTCTGTAGTAACAGCATATTCTTTAAAACTATATTACAGTGGAAGAAACTTTTATTTTCAAAACTGTCTTAGGTATAAGCCCCCTTTTGATAATTAATATTATTATTAGTTAAAACTCTGTTTAGGATCCTTTACTTGACAAAGTATATGGACACAGTTTGCTGATATCCATTTGTAAAATCTTATTTTAGATTCATGAAAAGTAAGGATCAAATATGTAAACATGCTGACATGTTACCACTTTATGCTGAAATATAAACTCTAATGTTACGTGTGGTTTTAATATTTTAGAAAAATAAAGATGAAACATGTAAAAAAAGTTTATACATTAAACAGAATTCACAAATCAGTCCAGAAGATTTTACTTTAAATTGATGCTAATTGTAATGAACCAACAGAAGCGAAACACTTTCTACTGTTTGCGCTTTTTTGTCCTGTGCATGAAATGTTTCTCCTCTGATTCCCAAGCAAACCAGTCGTCTGCAGGTTGCATTTTGAAACACATTGCCCCTCCCCTCCCCCGTCTCAAACAGATTTTCTGATAAGGTTATTGATCAGGCGAGCAGCGGTGCCAATGGAATTCAGAGGGAGGATTTGGGCCAGTGCTGATTAGCGAGGGAATAATTGTTATCGCAGTGAACTGGGATCAATTGCAGCTGATGTCTCACCTGGGAACAAAGGCAGAGTGAGGGTGAAAACAAATGAAAAATGAGAGGAGAAAAGGCCAAACGAGTTAACGCCGGACAAGGTGCTGAGCAGCAGTCGGAGAACTGATTCAAACAGTCACACCGCTGATTTTTTTTTGGTGTTTCCTGATGTCTTACCATAACTGGAAATTGGCTGCTTGTGTTGAGTCACTGAAGTCGATACCCATGGACACAGTCACCGAGGCCCCAGGCTCCAAGCGCTCTGAGAATGGAAATGAGGGAAGGAAACGAGAGGAGAGAAGAAAGAGTGAGTTCCAAGGGCATGGAGTGCAGCGTGGGGAAGGATGAGGCAGGGGGAGAGTGGATGTGGAGGAGGAGCGAGCTGCCGCAGCAGCGGAGTGGAACAGACAAGCGTCTACACAGCATGTGTTTTCTACATCACAAAGCAAGGCCACCATGTGTGAGAAATCTATCCTTCAATCTCCTTCCCAACAAATTCAGCTTCTGAAGTAAGAAAAAAGAAAAACAGGAGTAAGAGGCAGCTTTCCAAAACAACAGAGCCGTCAAGGACTAAATCAGCATCGAGAGAGCTGAGTGGGGGGAAACTGGCAGAGTGGGCAAAATGCTTGAAAAAGAGTGAGGACAGCATAAAGCTATAGCAGGAGTTTGGAGCAACTTTACATGAAAGTTTGAAGAATAGTTTTATGACTGAAAATAATCTACAGTTTTTATTTTCATGACCCACTGGAGAAACAGCAGGCCGTCATCTGATGTGTTCAAAAATAATTTGCACTACAGAGAAATAACCCACTAACAACGGTTGTTCTTTAATTTAACGTGTTTTATAAGGAAAGGCAGAAAAAAAATAGCAACGTGACTTATTATCTACAAACAAACATAGACGAGCTCTACATAAAGCTTGGTCTGTATTCATCTCCTGCAGTTTATCCAAACTGAATCCAGCCACAGGCTCACAGTACCCACACTGGATCGATCCAAATTACCCACCGTTTGGCTGCATGAGTTCCTCCAATGCCCAATCAATCCCCTGCAAAGGGCGGTTTTAACATGCTTCATCGCACATCACTTCTGTCTCACTGTGCATTCAGGCACACGTGCAGAAGAAAATCCTTAAAAAAAGTACAGTCTGCAGACAGAAACCTGGGTGATGGTGGGTGAATTTTCTGCTCTGGTCGATACCAATGAAAAGGAGATTTGATTAGATCTGATGATTTGTCATTTATGTTGAGGTAAAGGGACGGAGCTGTTTGGAGAGGTAAACGTGCTTAGAGGGCTTGATTATTTTATGACAATTCAGGATCCTAGTGGAAGGAAAAAAAAACGAGCAAAGAAAAACATGGATAAGCACAGAAAGCACAGACCAAAGGTCTCCTCTAAAACTAATAAAATAAAAAAAAAACCCGAGTAGAAAACCTTTAAATGTGACTAGAAATCTGAAAACATATTAGATAAATACAGCAGAAAGAAACAGGCTCAATCATCAAAGACCACAAAACAACTTTAGCAGAAAACATTCGTGTCCAAGCAGTCAATAGTGGGTCGGGGGTCTCTAGTAAAAGTGGCTGAATTAATGCAGCGTGTTTAGAAGGTGGTTTGGATCAGGTGGTAAAAACACTAAATGCATCTTTAGTTTTACTCATGAATTGTTCGGTCATAAAAAGTCTTTTCTCTCTGTTTTTCCATAATCTTTTCATTTACAAAAAAATATCATAAAAAATTTTCATCAGCTGCAAAAGAAATATAGGTTGGAAAACCATCAGTTTGTTGTTAACAAAAAAAGCTTAAAACAGTTGATAAAGAAGAAACTCAAGCAGAAGAAAACTAAAGGGGTAATTTCTAAGAACAATTTAATATGCTGCGAAATGAAAGAGTAATCAATTACTGTTTTAGGCATAAAAACTATTTAATAAATTAAACTGGTTGGTGTTTATTTTAAAAAAACGTTTTTTGGTCTGAAATTTCATTCAGTTTTATTCATAATTTGGTCATTTTTTTTAAATTCACTTCAGTTTAAATCAGCACATTTTAACACGATTGTTAAATTGAGATCTAAAACATCCCATACAGACGTAAAATATAAACTCTTGGGTAGGACTCAACTTAATACACATCTTTCTATAAACATAACTTCTAAGATATTTATTTGTTGGTATTTTTTTGCATCTTGGTGCAGCATTGAAACGTTGCGTAGACTAAACTTCATGTCTTTTTTCCCACAACAGGTAATTATTAAAAACTTGTTTTTGTTAAGAATGAAACTTAAACAACTATAAATTACTATTAATCTCTGAGACAAGGGATTAATAAAGTCTAATTGAATTGAATTAAATTTGGCCCCAGAGTGGCTGAAACTGCGTGACTTGGTCCTTTAATAGTCTCACTGAAATGAAGTCCAACAGAATTACTGTTGACTCTCAAAGGCCTCCATCATATTTGGTAAGAAAATAAATATCCATGCTGGGTAACAGGCGCTGAAGCTTTCTGTGTGGAAGGAACTCACCAATGGTGTTGAAGCAGTGGAGGTTCAGGCTTGCCGGGCTCCGATCTCCTATATGGATCTCTTCCAGGCTGTGGTCTGAGCTGTTGGTCAGGATGACCTGAACTGAAACCATACTGGGCTGGTACAAACACGGCTGCCGGGGGAAATGGTACCTGGCCGACAAGCCTTTCCCTGTCATATGGTGGAGCAGCTCGTAGGTTTTCACAGGGCCAAATGAGGAAGTGGTGACCTGGAAAGATGTGGGGAATAAAAAAAAAGTTATTTAATTTCTAGTTGTTTGTTTTAGCAAACAGGCAATGATGCTTAATCAATTCCTCTACATGAAGGAAAAGAAACAACTATTCATTTTATATATCTTAGTGAGATTTAGCATAAAAGATAAACGTAAAGATGAGTGTGAAACATAAAGAAGATGAATCATTCAGAACAACCACCAGCCTTGCTAAGGCACCTGATTAGTAAACAGAGTCCACATGCGTGTTACCAAGGCATTCCCAAGGTGTCCTGCAGGTTTTAGAGTTTTCGTTGCTTCAGCGCAGCTGATTTCCATCGATAGAGAGAATCTTCTGAAACCTGCAGGACAGCGGCTTTCAAAGGGCCGACTCTGCGCATGCCTGGTGTGACCTAACCTCCGTATACGTTGAGACGTTGCAAAGATGTTCCTTCGAGACCATTAAACATTTTTCTATTTAAATCTAATGCAGACTTTGATCAAATTTTAACCATGCTGAAAATATAAAGTCAGAACTTTTCCAAAACATGCATTAAATACTCACATTTTTCACCACTTTTTAGGTAATTCAATATTTGGTGTATTAGTCGATACAAGAGGCTCTTTAAAGAGTAAATCAGGCTAAGAGTGAAAAAAATAATACAGGCAAATATTGTTAAAATAGAGCACTTTTTTTTTTACGTCAGAAACTACCTCAATTTCTTTTACAAAATTTCATCTGATTTGGAAAAAAACTTACAAAAAAATGTAATTGAAAAACAAACGACAGGAACACGTCTATCGGTGATCAAACATCATAAAGACCAAAAAACACAGACAGATAGTTAAGGAGGAACGTTGTGGGGAGTCCTATAGAGTATCCCAAACATTTTTGGTCTATCATCCAACAAAATGCAGCAACACAATGTGATAGGCCAAACAGGACGAGCATTAATCAGAGAAGAAGAAGAGAGGAGCTGCAGAGATCGGCAGCTCAGGTAGGACAGTCTGTCATGAAAAACAGTCGTGCAAGTTCACAAATCTGGTCTTTTATCAAGCAGGGATCAGAAAGCTTGTCATGGCTGATAGGAGGATGGATGGAGTTAAATACAAGGCAGTGACGGAAGAGAATCTGAAGAGAAAACGAACGATTCAGGACTGAGACTGGTTCTATTTAAAGTCCAGAACCAAACAGAACCTGAAGACGCCCTCCATCCATCCCACGAGTGGGTAGGAACTAGTTACACTTACTCATTTACATGAGTAAAACCTCTGGCTACTCCATCCATTGTGAGAAAATTACCTTAACATAAACAAGGTTGTTCTATACAACTATGCACCTTTGAGAGACACACTTCTTTTGTTTTTGTCTCTTTTTGTACTCAAGGCTTATTGCTTAAACTGTATTTTCCATCTGTTGTGTCATTTGAAGGTTTAATCCAGTAAACAGTATACTGTAATTTAACCTATTCTACATACTGTAACTATGTGTTCATTCCAGTAAAATTTTTATTTTGTAATTACCTCATGTTAGATGTTAATTTCTACCTTATTCTGAAAAAAAAACAGAATATGCATATCAGTAAATATTTTGTTCAATTTTACATAATTTTTTAAATACTTGATCAGTTTTTTATGATCATGGGTAGAAAGTAGATCAGTTACTCAGTACTCACGTAAGTAAGCCTTCTAACCAAATACACGGTTACTCTTACTTGGGTAATTCATTCAGAAATACTTTTTACAACTACATTTACTTTTTACATTTGGGTACTTTAACGACCTCTGATCCAACCTGAGCTGAAAAACAGCTTTGCTTGGCCTGTAGAGAAATACCTCAACAACTGACCTTGTGGAAAAGTTCACTTTGGCTCAGCTGCACCATAGATGTAAAACAATACAGCAGGACGGTTTCTAATTGTGCAAATGCATCCAAAGTAAAGGCCGTCCGTTCCTCACACCATGTACGTTCATAAAGCTGAATGCATCTAACCAGCAGCTAGAAGGCAGCTCTCGTTAGTGAAGCGGGAGCCACCTCAACTCTCTCAGCTGAAGAGTAGTGCATTTATGAAACACCCTCACTCAGCTGAGATAGATGAAAATGGGCTGTATGCTCAGACAAAGCAGGCTGAATAAAAACAGCTCTAATGAATAGAAACACAAGAGCCAGTCTTGGCCAAACCTGCATGTTTCAAGGAGCTTTTACCCTTTCAGAGGCAGAAAATTGTATTACCTCTGAGAGATACAGAAAAGAAAGGAGGAGGGGGCGGCGTTTTAGTTTCTATCCCCAAAATTAGCATCCCTTTACGTAGATGAACACTGTTCACACTTGAGATTTTCTCTTGATGCTGACCGCTCTAAACGGAGAGACGAGATTTCACAGGAAACAACATTCAGCAAGTAACGGATGTTTCTGGACTCGATGCGACATATGTTCCTGTGTCATCTTTAAGTTTAAAAAAGGAATTAGAACAACAATATTTCCTATTGACTGTAAGAAAAATATATCATTTGGAAAATAAATATTAAATAACTTACAAAAAGACAAGATAACAGAAGTTCCAACTTAATATTTAATCAAACTATGCCTTAGTGTAACTAAATCTGTTAATAAGTGAAGCTAAAGGTTTGAAACGGCACTGAAAACAAAGCAAACCTTTTTGGATCCACTGAATAGGAGCTTTATGGTCTGTAAGGTCAGACAAAAAGGTTAGGCTGTCGCTCACTGACAGGGAATATATATATGAAGGAGATGATGTTAGGATTTGAAATTATTAAAGCTGCACAAGCTGTCATGTATGGTGGTGGCAGCGCCATGCTGCGGGTTTTTTTGCTGGGGTTGAACGGAGGAAAAAAAAGGATGTCTGTGTCCAAATTCTTAAACATCACCTCGAATCAACATGAACAGAATTACAGGATAAGGTAACACCAGCTGGAAAAAAAACTCTAAAAGTGATCTAACTTCAGTCTCCACAGGAGAAACTTTTCAAAAAGGCTGCGGCTGCTCTGATTGGTTAGTCGGACACTGAGCTAACTGATCTTCTTGATGGGATCTAAACTAGAAAGCAGAGAAGTAAAGGTGGTAAAAATACTGAGTATTGAGTGAAACACTTGAACATGTTTAAGATATGCCTCTCTGAGTGGTTAGAAAGTGAAGCTAAACCAATGATAGTCTTTCATACATCGTTGACCATTCTAAATTGGCAAATGAAGCTAGAAAAGAATAACTCACTTTTCAAGTCGTAAATGTAACACAAAAAAATATGACATAATATTTGTAGGTTTTTTTTAAACAAATAAGCATAAGTTTATAAAAGCATCAGCAAAGGTTTTTCCTAGAACGGTTTTAAAAGTATATCACATAATCAGAATTGGATTCAGTAGATAAACAGTGAGCTGGTTATTCTTCTCAACCTCCAGCTCTGCACCAGGGAGAAATCCCTCGTAACATTTCCACGCTGTGAAAAAGTGTAACGAAACTTTTCAATCTTCAGTTGGTCCGAGAAGCACATCCTGCTTTCTGGCCTTCTGAAAATATCTGCTCCATTTCTGTGCTTCACAGCCTGTCTGTGTTTTTACTGCTTTCATGTGATCTATGGAACGATTATTAGGGCTTCAACTTCAACAATTATCTCGCTAATGGATTCATCTGTTGATTATCTTTTGGATTCATTAAACAACAATCTGTAAGAAAAAATGTGTTTTGTTTTTTTTTTAAGAATTTGAACCAGTTAAAGCTAAAGCTATGCTACACTAGAAGATCTAGATAGATCACATTTTCTAGCGAAAATCTTTCCCTTTAATGCCAAACTGATTGTCATTTCAACTTAATTGCTGCTCCTAGTTGTTTGTTTTTTTTCTTAGAAAACGGTGTTTTTACAGTTTTAATACTAGTTAATCTTGAATTGACTTATATTGGTTGACAATTGTTAGAGTAATCAATAAAACCAATCAGAGACTAAACACTGCTTCCGATTCCTCCTGAATGGGACAGCATGAGGGAAATTTCCTTTGTACTTTGTCTTCACTTTGACATCAGACTTTTGGATGACATCATAACAGAAATGAAACTCCTTTAGGTTTGAATCAGAGCCTGAGCATCAACAGCCATTAAAATTCACCTTTATGTTACATGGCGCGAGTTTTGCTGGAAAAACATTGTACGATTTTTTGTTACACCTATTCAGAGACGATATCAAAACAACGAGGACGCCTGCTGGAGACTTTGTGGGTCTAAGGGAGCCAACCACTCCCATGTTTTTTGGGAGTGCCAAGTAATAAAACCGTACTGGAAAGAGATCCACAAACATATTGAAAATATATTCATTGTAAAAATTCCATTCAAATGTGAAACGTTGTACTTGGGTAACTTACAGTT
>JAUZNJ010036339.1:0-11892 GCA_034780135.1 Jordanella pulchra
AGATAGATAGATAGATAGATAGATAGATAGATAGATAGATAGATAGATAGATAGATAGATAGATAGATAGATAATTGAAGCTCCTGTTTCCCAATAAAACCTCAGAATTGTCTCATTTCACTGAGGTGTTATGTCTGCGGGGTGCCGCATAACTCCCAGTCTGTGGATGCTCTACAGTATTTACCAATATTGAAATAGCTTGGGATGAAGTGAGTATTAAATCAGGAATGTGCTTGTGGCAGATCTCCACCCTTGATAATATGGGGTGTTTTTTTTTCCCAAGTGGTTTTGCCCACTTGTTTTTCTCAGTGTTTTTTTTTTTTCTCCCTTCGCAATACTCTTTCTTCCAGTAAAACAGTGTGTGTTGGGAGTTTGCATGTGTGTGTGTGTGTGTGTTTGTGTTTTTTAAAGAAGGCTTGTTTTTATTCCGGTTGCTGTCTGCGTTTGTCGTTATACTATCTTTACAAGTCTCGGGTTGTAAGCTGGAATGTAAAGTCACACATGTCCAAAGAACACAATAAAATCTGCGGGTTTCACTTCCTATGTACAGGCTCTTGGCTATGCAGTACTCATTTATCTTGCTTATTCACATAGGCGTGCTATAAAAAACGCTAGCTTCTTTGGCCTGTTGCGGTAAATGGATGTTTTTGAGCTTCTGAATTTAGACATTACAGGAAAACGTTACCATCTTGTTTTACAGTAAACGGGTTCAGAATTTCACAATTCTTTATGTTTTAGACAATAAATACAAATATTTGCATATATAGTTATACTTTTCTGTTTGAATAGTGAAACTGAGGATGCATTCATCAAGTGTGGTTTATTTAATTTAGAAAAGAAGACCTATAGTGTGTTTCTGTTATTACTACTTTTGCCATTCATTCAAGGTGCTTCACTCATTCAGTTTTTTGTTTATTTATTTATTTTTTTTTTACTCTGCCACATTATTCAGTAGCCGAAATGATAGCCTACTCTTTTGTCTGTCCCAATGTACAATTTACACAGCTTGGTGATTTGGTCAGACAGAGACCACACGATGAAGGCGATATACCACAAAGCAAGTGGCAAAAGGATCAGAAACATGCAATGAAAAGTGCAATGAAGTGGATGAGGTCACCCACATTCAACAAGCGAAAATCAAGAGACTTACAGCCTCAAAATTAAAGATGATCATTTCTCTGACCTACAACATTTATGCCTCCACCACTGAACAACTTACGCAAGTTGAGTGTTTTTCTTTTCTATTTTTTTCTTCCCTTCAGGAAAGTCTGTGCATACATTCATTGAAGCTGAGTGTAGACAAACCACATGAGAAGAGGATTCAAACTTAAGCCAATTAAAGAATGAAGAGGGGAGGAGGGGTTGTAACAAGAACATAAATGTCATAAAGCAGCTGTGGTCAGTGTTTTTGTGACACTTCACAAGCTTTCATAAAAGAGAGGACAGAACAAACACTTTAGGTATAATGATGGGAATAGGGGGATGTTGAACTGGAACGATTCCTGATTTTGTTTTTGATTTGTTTTTAGCTTTAAAAGACAGTTTTACTTCAAACATGGTTTGCTGTAATCGATTTTTTTTTTTTAAGGATTAAGCAATTAAGCAAAAGATAAAAGTCCCCCATAATTCTGCATCTTGCCACATGAACAACATTTGGTATGTTAGTAACCAATATTATTAAAAAGAAAACAAATATTTTATTTATTTTTTTTAGAAGAAAATTGTATAAATGAGCTTGGACCCAAAGCTTATGCCCCTGGCAGGCAACTTAGCTCATCTAATGGTTACAGTAATGTCGTAGCTGCATCTTAAGGCAAGATGATAATTGACAAATAATTTCTCAATCTTCTGAGAATCCACCAGCTTATCAGGTAACACCCAGAGAGACCGACAGTCTCATTTTCCCCATAAATCATAATTTGTTACTGTAAGTTAAACATCTTGACAGTAACCAAAATGAGCCAAAAAATATTTCACAAATTATTTTCTTTCAATGCTATAAAATTACATGCTGGTCTACCCCTCAGCGCCATCAGTGTGAACTTTAAAATGCATTTTAGCTAATTATAGCATAGTAGCATTCTAAAGCTAAACAACAGCCAGAGCTATGAAGATATGTGGTCACTTTCTTTGAATTTTCTTAGCCTAATCATGTTGCCTTTTTGAACTTTTTTGAACTTTTTTTCCAATCACATACCTTTGGTAAAAGAAGAATCTGTGTTGTATTAAAAGAAGATAAAATAAAAGGCATCATATTACTTGACACCAACGTGCAATTCTAGTTTTCTCAAATCTGTCACCTTGTTCTCAAACATTTTTGTTTGGAGGCTCTAACCTACATTTAATACTATAAAGATTGTTCCATAAGGTTTAGGTCAAAAGATTTATTTTGGAAGTGTTTCTTCTGCCTGAATTTGAAATGTACCACTGTGTTATTTACTTATAAGAAACGTCACCAGAATTTATACAGAACTTTATATTTTTGTCTGTCTGATGGAATAAGTTTTAGAAAGTAACTTTAAATCTTATATTCATTTACAAAGTATTTGAGTAGCTGTATTCTTTCCATTCTTACTCAAGTAATAATTTGAGTGGTAACTTTTACCTTGTACATAGGTAAAAATATGTTGAAGTAGTACTTGCAATTGGTAGATACTCTCGCCTTAAATAAATAAAAAATAAATGTGCAATTTGGATCCAAGTTGTACAGCATAACAGAAAAGGTAGGTAGATGAGAAAACACGTTTTTCTAAAAGATCCAAGAAAGGACAAAAAATTAAAATAAGGATTTAAGACCTTCAAAAACAGGGTAAATAAAGAACTCTAGAAACTGAATAATGAAATACCTTTATAGTACAGATTTAAAACTCAAAATTCAGTGTGTTTTCCCTAACCCTTTGGATGAAATGGATATGTTTATTTGAGCCAAAACAATGAGAGAATGATGAATGGAATGATATGATATAGTGATATCTTCTTTTGCATGGTTTCCATTCGGTTTGAAATATTTTAACCTTATTTCTGCTCATTCTAAACCAAATCAGTGCTCGACAAAAAGATTGTTAGTTTTTGTGAACCTGAGATGATGTCAGGTTTCAAAGCTCTAAACTTGCTTCAAGTTCAATCACCGAGACTCTTTTTGCTGTCAGGACTCATAAACAGAGTCTCCACAATTACCAACAATTAGAGAGTAAACTTCCACCTACTGTTACCAAATGATTTTTTTGTATGTTTTAAGGGGTCTTATGAATAAATCTATGTGAAGAGCTGTTTGTTTTTTCATTTGGACCACAATCTTCTAATCCTGGAGCACCTCGAAGTATTTACAGAAACAAGCCATAACAGGATCAGTCTCTGAACATCCAACAGATCAAAGGGAGGGGCTGCCTACATAAATATGGAAATAAGATGACTCAGTGGGAATTTAGGGTGTAACGGAGACTGTATGGCAGACAAGAAACATTGATTGGGAGACAAACAAGAGACAAAGAGTCTCGTCTTAATCCAGGACCTTGATGTTGACCATTTATTAAACTCGTCCAAATGTGGTGAAGGTTGTTTCATAACTTTTAAGTTGAAACATTTCAGTGGGTGATTTAATCCATCATATTTGGATATAGATTTCAATGTATTGTAAAATAGTGCTTCCTCATACTGAAGTAGAAAGTAGCTTCTAATTTACTGCAGTAGCAGAAGATTTCCTCTAAACTAGTAAACTCTAATTGTGCCTAAGGATCAGCAGTCGTTTGTTGATATTCTGGTCTTTTCGTAGACATTTGGCACAGCTCAACTGTTTGATAAGGTGTTCAATGGTTGTGCTGACAGAATCTCAGACAGAGATTAAACTGTGGGAAGCCATGGTGTTGGAACTAAAGTGTCATATCAGCCTTGTTCAATAAAACATCTAATTGTGGAAGAAATTTAATGATTAAACATGGCTTAGATAGGCTTTATTATAATTCTGGCAATCATTTTATATCTGACATGTTGCTTACTGCTCTGATCAGTATTTGTCATTATAAGATATAGCAATAGCAGCTGGAGTTATATGATGATTATTTTGACACTACTAAGAACATTTATATAATGGAAGACAAGCAGTTCAGGAGTAATTTTACTACCTCTGGCGAGGCTCCTTAAAGGCTCATCTTTGTGATGTTGCAGGGTGATTTCAAGCAGTGTCTCTGGAAAGGTTGACCAGGTTGTTGGTCTGTTTGTTTGAAAAGGAAATCAAAAGAAAGAAAGAATTTGTATCCTGAAAACACTATGTGGGTTTTGTGAAAGCTTTTTTTCTTTATATTTGATCCAGAGATTTTTTGAAGAAAGGTATGCCATTATTCAGGAGATTTACTATAAAGAAAAAAGATAAACCAGACTGTCTACTTATAGGTATACAATTGACCCCT
The DNA here is from genome assembly GCA_034780135.1 of Jordanella pulchra. Classification (NCBI taxonomy): domain Eukaryota; kingdom Metazoa; phylum Chordata; class Actinopteri; order Cyprinodontiformes; family Cyprinodontidae; genus Jordanella; species Jordanella pulchra. The sequence goes on from JAUZNJ010036339.1 coordinate 4,407, forward strand.
GACTTGTTGTTGTAAACAATGAGCAGTGTCTGAAACAAACAAACTTCCTCTGAGGATATCCAAAACTATCTTTAAGAGCATGACAGAGGAGATCAATCATTCAGGTGAAGCTTTGAGAAAATTCTCCATTTCATTAAGGGGTGTTGTACTTATCAAATTTCATCCTGAGGGGGAGTTTTGCACATGTCCCTCAGAGAGAAGGCTTTGTTGGAGGATTACAGTATGAGCCCCATGTGGCTAGAGGGTTCAGAGTTGCTAAAATCAATGCTAAAAGATGTAGCTTGGGAAAATATTTTCTAGGAAACTGCTCCATCTCTCTTCTTTTGTTGATAAAATTACTGAAAGCCTTAAAAATATACCTCTAATCAACAGCATGTTTTATTACAGTCTCCATAAAACAAGTACAGCCAGAATCTAACTTCTTTCTACTGTGGTGTTGGTCCAGTGACGTCCAGTTCTACTGCTTCCCTCCATGTATTTTATGCTAAAGAGGCAATTCTGTTTGGTACTGGAGTCTGACCTTGTGGGGAGCTTTTTTCTTTTTCCCACCAGGAGGGGCCATGAGATCACAATCTGTTGAAAGGGTGGTTTCCACACACCTGTGCAAAATTTGGCATCATCACCGCCAGTATGAGGGGAGTGAGCGGCTGATTCTCCAGTGCCTGAGTGTTAAACCTATAACGATACGCTGACCCCCTGAGCTTATTTTTCTGAGTTTTCACCCGTACACCTAGCAACCTGAATGTTCCTATATTTTTCTTCTTGCAGAATTACCTCTTGTTGTTCCGTGGATCCCTCATTCCATTCCAAGAATTCAGATCCTCAGCTGAAGGAACTCCTGGACTGCTCCTCATCCTACTGACAGTCAGACAACCTGCCCGCCCTCCAACGGCTCCCCCATCACTATTCTCAGGAAAACCCTCCAGCCATCGAACACTGGATTGAACTCCTCCTCCCGTCAGCTTCCTAGTCTCCAGTACGCCAGTCACAGTGTTCATCCCGGCAGACGCGCATCACCCTTGTAAAGACAATTCACAATCCTGGCTCCAAGATTAGTCATTTTCCAAACCAGATATTCCTTGAAAAGAAAATAAACTTTATTTATCTGAGTCATTTTCCAGCTTCCATTAGTGCCTCTGCATGTGGGTCAAGCATGTGGCATGTAACCAGCTATATATGAGCAGTGACAGTCCTAAAATTTTAAACTTTGACATATGTGCTGTATTATTTAACAGATTTCTTGGGATACCTTCCATTTTTGACTCCTTTTGATATTCTATATGAAGTCATTATCTCACTATAGATTTTTTTCCCTGTGGATGTATTAGTCATATAATCCAATCATTGGTTTAGTGGCATATATAACATATAAAAGTTAAATTACTGAACTGAGTTAAATTAACTGAGCACTGGTGAACGTTTAAGGGTGAAATAATACATCTTCAGTTTTGTCCCATGTAGTCCTCATAATATAACTTAGTCTGAACTGGTTTTCGCTCTTTCAACTCTGCATTGAACGGCTTTTTGACCACTGACAACATACAGCTTTGAATCCATGCAGTGATGTAATTTACCATTCATCAGGTACACTAAATGAGTAGCTCTTCCAGGCCATGAATATTACTAAGGTAATAATTATCTGCTGGATGCTGGCTCTGCGGCTAGGTATGGATTCAAGAGAAACATAAGTCAGCATTTGAGCACTTTAAAATTTAAAACTTAACTGGAAAGTTGGCAACCAAGCCTTGGTGAGAAATATTATCCCTGTAACCAATGCTTATATGCACAGGAGATAAATTTCAAGGAACTGTTAGTTTTCCATGTGAGTGCAGTTCAAAATTAAAAACAGCCCCATTCATAAAAAATATGAAGAAAGAAAATCTGAAGATCATGGGTATCAATTATAAAACTTTTGGCTGCTCCTTCCTGGTGTAGTGTCATTCAGTGACTTAAGCAAATAAGCTTAATAATTGGCGAGTGTTATTTGTGGGTGGTGGTTGGATGGAGCAGGAGATGGACAGATAAATGTATACCTTATCGACAGTAATGTGAACAATGGTCTGCTCTATTGTGAAGATAAAGAAGATGAAGCAAAATAAATAGCTCTGGATTTCTGTGCTCTGTTGTCACACCTAATCTATGGACACAAAACGTCAGTCTTAGAAAAGCTACTTAAAAACGTCAGTAGTTGTTCTATTATTGGAATTTTAAATACAACTACTAGCTCAATTATGGAACATAAGTTGTTTGTTAGTAATAAATAAAATGAATAATCAATTCAAAGGATTACACATTTGAAAACTTTGAAGATTAGTCAGCACTATTTTGATGTGTTTGGTTTGACAAGTGAGGTGCAATATGATTATGTAGATGTGTTTTTTCTTGTCTATAATAAAATGAAAATAGAATAAAGCGTTTTAGAATTAATTTCTTTTGCAAACTGATATGTAACACGGGTGAAAATTGTGAACCTGGAGAATGTTGTTTATTGGGAGAGATATCTGGGTTTTTCAAGCTGAAACCCTTGCAACCTAATCCAGGACATAATCTAAGCTCCAAACTATAGATAGTATAAATATGTTGTATAAGCAATTGAAAAAAGAATTAGATAATTACTGTGCCTTAGGAAAGTATTCAGCCCCCTGGAACTTTTCAACCTTTTGCCACATTTCAGGCTTCAAACATAAAGATCTAAAATTGTAATTTTTTGTGAAGAATCAACAACTGAAGTGGAAGGAAATTTATTGGATATTGGATATATACTTTTTTTACCAAACAGATAACTGAAAAATTGGGTATGCAAAATTATTCAGCTCCCTTGAGTTAATTCTGTGTAGCAACACCTTTTACTGCGATTACAGCTGCAAATCACTTGGGGTATGTTTCTGTCATTTTTGCACATCAAGAGAATGAGAATTTTTCCATTTCTTCAGCTGGAGCTCAATGTTGATGGATGGAGAGTGTTTGCAAACAGGAGTTTTCAGTCATTTCCACAGATTCTCGATTGGATTCAGGTCTGGACTTTGGCCATTCTAACACCTGGATATGTATAATTTTGAACCATTCCATTGTAGATTTTGCTTAATCTTTTGGATCATTGTCTTGTTGGAAGAGAAATCTCCTTCCTAGTCTCAGGTCTTTTGCCGACTCCAAAAGAAGTTCTTCCAGAATGGTCCTGTATTTGGCTCCATCCATCTTCCCATCAACTTTAACCATTTTCCCTGCTGAAGAAAATCAGGCCCAAACCATGTGGCTCCCACCACCATGTTTGACAGTGGGAATGGTATGTTTTTAGGGTGATGAGCTGTGTTGCTTTTACGCCAAACATAACGTTTTGCATTGTTGTCAAAAGGTTTCATTTTGGTTTCATCTGACCAGAGCATCTTCTTCCACATCTTTAGTGTCTCTCCCAGGTGAATTGTGGCAAACATATGCACTTTCATACTGCAGCTGTCACATTCTGCTTTGAAAGCATTTTCATCTCTGTTTTTTCACATCTCATCCAGCATTTCTCTAGCTTGGTGCTTGAAGTAATTGAGATTATTTAAATTTATCATGAAAATCGTGACAGGCACAAAAAAGAAAATTGTGACAGGCCTACCTACACTGTAAGAAACGTCCGTAAACTCATAGTATAAAGTATTGTATACATTTGGAGGAATTGACTGCAATTTGTTTTTAAAGTTCTTTCAATCATATCAGATATGAGAGTTCAGAATACTCCATTGATGACATTGGGCAACATTTTAGAGTAATTTACATTAGAGAAACTTTTAAAGAAAAAAATTCTGTAAGATTTTCTTTATAACAAAAAAATCTGTAAAACAACAGAAAAGGTCTTGGTAGTTTTCTGTTGTTTTACTGACAATGTTTTTAACAGTGTAAATAAACTTATGCATATATTATTAGGTGCTTTTAGGGTTCATATTATATTATCTCTGTTCATGTTCCATTCCTGCTTTTTAGTTCCTATCTGGTTTTTGTTTTCATCTTTATCTTTCATATGTTTCTGTGTTTATCACAGGCTCTGCTAAGTATTCTCTCCCTCCCTCAGGTTATCCTTTAATTCTCCCTAGCTGTTGTCATCTTTGATTTTTTTGGCTCTCACCTTGCCTTCTCTTTTCCATTTCACTGTTCCAATATTTAAACAGTTAGCAGTTGATATCTAACTACTCGCTTGCCTCATATAAGTTTATTTTCCATTACAGACTTTCAAGTTCCTTACGTTTTTTCCAGAGCACAGTATACATTTTAATCCACAAAATTTTCCACTTCATGACACGTGTAACTCCAATCAGCAGTAACAGTCAACAATAATTAATTAATAAATTATAAAGCTTTTTATTTTAGATAATATTTTTAATAAAATTAAACAGGTCTTTTGGGTTATATTATATTTATCAATTTGATACATAAATAATCAAAACAATTTTACCAGGAAAAAGGTAAACAGTGCTCTTTCCATCTAGTTTTAACAGAGCATTAAAGATTCCAAGCATTTAAATTTCAAAATGTTAGAAAATAATTACCATGAACAAAATGTATATTACCTTTATGGTGGGAAGTAAATATAGTCCTGTGACTTCTCTTTCAAACTAGCAAGATAAAGGCGCTGCTAAATTGAGATCTTTTTTGTTTAAGATGACAACTAACCCTTTAATGTCCTCAACATGAAATGAGACCAAACTTTTGCTGTAGTACATATATAACTATAATAGATAGTTTGCCTTAAATAAGAAGGATTAATACATTTTCTTAGTACTTTGTGGAATTGTCTTTTGATCTGTATGACTCTGGACAAGCATGAAACCATCCTACGACATGCTTTCATTACTATTTTCTGCACTTCTGGTTAATTCTTTTTTTTTTGAGCTTTTTACGGCACTAGTGGCTTGTTTTTCTGACAGTAGCCTGACAGGAAAGGGGGTATGAGAGAGGGGGAGAGACATGCGGGAAAGGACCACAAGCCGGATTCGAACCTGGGTCGCCCGCGTCGAGGACTAAGGCCTCCATACTTCTGGTTAATTCTGAAAGAGCTGATTACACACCCTCATCCTTGCTTTAAATTGGTTGTCCTTGAGCCTGACAATGTAGTTGTGGTCTCAATCTATTTGTAAGACCACTTTGTAACTGAATTTCCCCTTCCTAGCTGATGTCTTGAGACATTAGCTGAGCCCCCAAACTTGTGTTTTGATAATCTCATGGTTAATTTTTAAATTTTTTTCTTGACATGTAAAAAGTGCAAATAACAACTTCAAACTTTGTTTAATCAAACCACTAGATATTTCTTCTAATGTTAATTTTTTGTAACAGAAGTCACTTGCAAACTGAAATGCTTTTTTGATGTTGGTTTTAGAAAAATGGAGCCTAGGCGAATATTCAAGCTGGGAGTCAAACACAGCTGATCCTCATCATTCACTCACCGCACCCCCACCTCAGCCAATCAGTACCAGCACACTGCGCCTCACTAGCCAATCGTTCTTTGGGTCCATTCATAAAGCCAAAGACACTGCAGATCTTCTTGCTCATCTGCCGCACTCGAAATTCAGCTATTTGCCATTGAACATGTCAGATCTCGACTCAGGCGATCCCACTCTCTCTTCCAACCTCTTTCAACCGCTTCAGTTCATTTTCCGCCTGGCCCGTCACACAGAAGCGCTCGGCTGGCCACCCGGCCACCTCCTCTGTCCCCCTAGGTGCGGTGGCACCTTTCCTGGCTCAGATTTTGAGCCTTAACAACTGGCTTCTCTCACTGCCCTCTTGCCTTACAGCGATGCATCACCTTCTCCCCAGTTCTAATCTCCCGCGCCTTCTGTTTCCCAAATGAGATCCCAGAAATCCTTTCTCCATCCAAGCAACGCCGGGGTCGGCCGCCTGCCATCCGTCAGACTTTCCAGGCTCTTCCACTCTCAGGCCTGCACTCCAGCCCCTTATCCTCCGGCTTTCAATCCAGCTCCGGCTCTTCCAGCATTTGCCCCCCTCCCGCCTCGCCCGAGGATTCGGACTATCCTGTCATGGACATGCAGCACCTTCCATTAGCCCTCATATCACCAGTAAATCTACTCCAGTTCTCAGAGGCTTCTCTCTCGGCTCAGCTCCAGGATCGCACACCCACCGTTCTGACTCAAGCCCCTGCCTCCCTTTCACTCCATCTGTCGCTGAACCGCCCCGCCCGCCTTTACACTCTGTAACGCTTGTCCAGCACGTGTTTCAGGTAAGATGAATCTATTCACACCCTGTTCGCTGCTGTCAAAGCATGCCGATTACTCCGCTGCATATTCCATCCCCTACTCAGGCAGGTCCTACGTTCCTTCATACACGCTCATCTCTCTCAACTCCATTCTAGATCCTGCAAGGGCAGTACAATTTTGTCTCGCTAATCCTCACGTCCTCTAAGTTGACCTGTGCATCGCTCGACAGCTGGTCTCACCGCTGATCACAAATCCAGTGATTGCTGCCTGTACTTTGGAGTATTAATTTATGTGTTCTCAGTTTGTCACCCAACCAAAAATAAGTGTTTTTTCAATCACCCATCCAAATCTGAATGATTGAAAACACAACTAAGCTAATTAAAATTAGCTCTCAAATGTTATAAAAAAAAGCTGTCTGTCTGTTCTCAAACACAAGAGGAAATGTTAATTATTGTAGTCTTTCTATTGTCTTTGGGTTATAATGGCACGAAACAGAATGTAAAACCAGACAAAAGACAAAACTCAAATCAAATTGAATTGAGTTGGCTTTACCGAGAATATTACTATCAACAGCAAAGATTAAACATTTCCTATGTTCACCTTTTCACATAAGTCATAAAGTATAGTTAACAATATTGTCTTTGTACTATTTTTAGCAGGGTCATATCATTATATAAAATTCAAATTACAATCACAAAATTATTTTTCATCACAAAAACTTGCCTGTCAAAAATCAGCAAATGGTTTCTCCTGAGTAAATGCCGACTTTCTGCTATGTAAAGAAACTATAGGCTTTCACACATTATGTAGTAAATGGTAAGTGCATATTTTCAGGCAAAATAGATTTAGTGTTTTAAATTAAGTTTAGAAAAAAAAACCTCTCCATCGGAGAGTTCTGGCAGCCTTTGGTGTACACTGTGACATCATCTGCACTGTCTACGCTGACCGCTAAATAGGACTCATCTCTCCCACCGCTAAAGCTGCGACCACCCTCTCGGTCTGGTTTGAGGTTTTTTTTAAAGTTAATTGGTTCACTGGAAAGTGGCCTTCCACTTTTCCTCAGTACGAGTCCCCATCGCCATAGCATGCTGCATTCGAGGCTGTTGTTGAAGCAGGTCACGGATCTTAGCTCGCTGAGAAGATGCCGCCATTGTTGGGATCCGGAGTCTGTCTACCACCTTTTCTCCAGCAGAGTGAGAAAAGGCTGGAGCATTCAATGCACCTGATGATCGTCAGCTCATCAGGAGACCTCTCTACATAAGCAGCAGTCAGACCTTGCTTCTACGCCGCAGTGT
>JAUZNJ010036340.1:0-11891 GCA_034780135.1 Jordanella pulchra
TGGTGGGTGCCCAGAAGAATGACGGTGCTCTCAAAAAATAAAAACTCAAACCAAAAGAAAACCAAAACAGAAATAAATGGATCCTGACAAATGTGGACAGTAAGACTCTCCTTCTCTTAGCTTCTTACTCATTTAAAAAGTGTTTGACATCAGCTGCACAACAATAACTGTCCTGATCCTATCTATGAAGTTGGTGAGAGGATTGTGCAGTACTCTCTCTGACAGTAAAAGATGGCTACAATTTAAAATGTTCCAGTATTATAGAGTGAGGAAACAGTATTTCTAGAGATATATAAAGTAATCTATTCTTAAGCTTTCATTAAAATTCTAATTTACTAGGGTTGTTCTTTATATAAATAGTGAATTATTTTTTCGAATAACAGAATTTTCATTACTCGGTAACATTTATCTTCTCAGAGATGCAATGTGACACAGTTAGTAGCATTTGTGAGTTGCATCTCTGTGCATGCATTTAATAATTTAAAAAAGGGTTTGAGTTCATAAACTTATAGCTTACATAAGAAAGCAAAACAAGGAACTAAAAGCCACTTTAGTTTTAAACATTGCCTCCCTCTAGTGGTTATGTAAACATTTCAATGGACAGACAGGAAAAACACACAATCTTACTAACAAATGTTACTTTATTGTTACAACATAAACATTATGCTTTTTTTTCATTCTCATTTTAATATATTATTAAAAGTTTTACATGTATAATTTGGGTAATTGCTGTTTTTTTATCTTTATTAGTCTAAGTGAAAAGTTAGATGAAATATATAAAATTAGATCACCTTTAAAAATGTCTCTCATTGAATTGAAAAATGTATATTTCCATATCAAATAAATTTAAAATAGACTGATATATTTCTAATGTTTATTTCTGATCATTTGGAAGATTATGACCTACACCTGATTAAAATTCTAAATTCACTTTATCCTAAATAAGAATATATCATAACATTTTTGGAAATTTTCATAAACGCAATATGCCATGACTTATAGAAGTATAAGAAAGAGTGTTGATCTTGTGCCATGTATCCATTGTAATCTCCCACAAAGAGTAAACCCAAAAAGGCACTGCGGAAGAAGCTTGCTGCTAAGACAAGGATGTATACAAGTGCAATGATAAAAAAGTCAGTGAAAAGAAAGAGGTTAGTAGGAAATGTCAGGTTAATGTAGCCTCGAGAACCCCATGAGTCCAAGCATAATGAAGAGTTTGTCAGTTGGTAAATAAATTGAATCCCTTTCAACCTTTCTATGGACCTTGCAATTATTGTCAGCATTGTTTATTGACCTTGCTTTAACTGTGCCTGAAAGGCTAGAAATGTAGACTTATAAAAACCTTACCCTAATTGTATTTTCTAGAGAAAAATGAAAGAAACCAGCACAGACAATAGAGATAAAATGAACCTAAATCAAAACAACCTTTTAAGTCTCCTCAACACAGCAGTCACAGGCTGACCACATCCATTCCACGTTGCATTGATGCAGTAATTCAGGCAATGGGCGGCCCAACCAAAAACCGACAAAATATACTTTACACCTTATTGACATAATTTCAGCAGGTAGACGTTACTGTTTGCAAATATCTTTTACTTGGTGTTATCTAATTTTCTTAAATTTCATGAGAAAACATTTTTTTGTGTTTTTATTAGTTGTAAGGCCAAACCATCAAACGTGAATGACAAAAACATTACTGTGTAAAGTACATTACTGTGTAATGTGGGTGTTCATTCTTTTAAAAATATTTACAGAAGAACAATTTTCGGTGATATTCTATTTTTTATGCAGCTTTCTTTCATAACACCACTTGGAGTTGGGAGGGCCATCCCTCATAATGACCACATGAGGGCACTATCTGATCTCTCTTAACGGCTTTGGGTGCTCAACCTGGAGGAGGTAAATCGATTCAGTGTTGTGCTGTCAGAGCTGTCAGCACTCATTAGACTTGTCTCATTAAAGTGATGTCAGTGGGACTCCATTAGCAGTAAAATGAACAGCTGCCTTCCCTCAAGGCCAAGTCAACAAGTGCACTTTGTCAGGCTGCAGGGTTAACTTGCCCAAGATTGCTGAGAACAACTAAGGGCTGTTGTAATTTTTTAATAGTTTTTACAGTATGGTCTTCAATGCTTAAACAAATGGGACAAGACGAGTATTAAAAACGTACAGCCTGGTTATGATATCCTTGTGTTTTGTTTGTTTAGCTTATAAGAAAAAAGAATGGTGTCTATTTGTTTGAAACTGTTGAACCAATCAACATACCAAAGCATAACTGTGCATAAGACAGCATAGAAAACATGAACAAATTTCCTACATTTCCTAAACTGTTTAAAGTTTAACAAAAATAACCAATAAACAAAAATGCATATATTTATTTTGTGATATTAGTTAAGATAATAGGTAATAGAAGATTCACATATAGTGGGACTTAAGTGTTCCCTTAAATTCAATGTCTAATTCTTGGTGGCTTATTCTGCTATTTGATGCCACCAGTGTGTGAAGATACCTCATGTTGTCTTAATACCAAAGGTGAGAAAGAGGAATAAATAAACAAATAAATAAATGAATTTGGTTTTATATTGTCTGCACTTATTCTAGATGACCCACAACTAAATTCGGAGATCAGATTGTCCAAAATATTACTGACAGACACTCTTTTAATATTTCACTACACCTACTGTCATCTCCCTCTGATTCTTGTCATCCAACACATGCTACACCTCAGAGAGGCACTTAGTTAGACCAGAACATGTATAGCATTTAGGGTCAAAACCACAATATCCCACCATTTGCCTTTCCCCCATTAATGGCCTATTTAGTGTACTGCCGATTGCGGTAAAGAGATAGCTTGGCTTTTATACCTTCTGACTGGATGTATTAACAGGTAGTGTTCTTAAAGAGGATTAGTGGATGGAAAGGGTAAAAGAGAAGGGGAGAAAGAGAGTGGCTGAAAGAACCATAGGGATGGCATGGCAACAAATAGGCAGGTGATAGCAGGGTGGATAGCAGAGCTTATGTTGCCTTGTGCTGCCTCTGGCTATGGATAAGGGATTAGCAAGCACTCTGGACTATATACTAAACTGAGCAAGTTGAGTCATATCTCTACAACTGTTGGTGAAATAAAGTTGTTTTAACCTTTATCTGCAATGAAGAATCTGTTGACGATTGCAAAAATTGAGCTAAAATATGTTGGTGGTAATGGATATGTTATGAATCCTGCCTATTTGCTTTTTGGCTGGCTGGCTGTTTACAACTCACTTCTCTGCTCCACACTGTTGATTAGAGTTAGCAGATGCACCTGCCACTTTCCTGATTTCCCTCATTCCTCAGCTCTGTTATTATTCCTATTAATACCTGCCTCTCTCTACCAGTCTGCACCAGATTGTCTCATCTTTGCCCATATAAGGACTATTCCAGTGTAATAGTCCTCCTGTGCTCGGCCTGCCCTGACTAGATTCTCATTGGCTTCTGACTTTGGTCAACCCTTAGACTACCTGTGCCTGTCACCAGTCATCAGTCTGTTCAGCCATCAATGAACTGCTTTAAAGCTGGCACCAGACTGTCAAACATTATCTGTCAGCTCAAATCCTGGCATCAATCTGTCAACCATAATCCGTCTCCTCAAAGCCTTCCTTAGGTCTGTTCATTCATCATCCATCTGCTCAAAGCCTACTACCAATCTACCTTTCTCTACAGCTTGCCACTTGGTGGATCAATCATCATTGGTCTATTCAACCTCTCTGTCAGTATGCATGTCTGCATTTCTGTTTATCACCACAAACTTACAATAAACTTTTTAAACGCAACACCGTATCTGGCTGATTATCAAGTTCTGTGTAGTCTCGAGACTGGTTGAAAGGGTGTTTATGGAGCACTGGTGGAGAATAATTTTAGTTGCAATTCAATTCAGTTTATTTATATAATGCCAATTCACAACACGTGTCATCTCAAGGCACTTTACAAAGCCAATTCAATCAAAAAAGTTTTCTATCTAAGGAAAACCAGCTGATAGCATTAACTCATTGATCCGACGGCAATTCCTCACATCAAGCATGCATGTAGTGACAGTTGAGAAGAAAAACTTCCTTTTAACAGGAAGAAACCTCCAGTAGAACCAGGCTCAGTGTGAGTGGCCATCTGCCAAGGCTGACTGGGGTTCAAGGATATAGAAGCACACAGGCAAAAAGAAGAAGAGATATCAAAGGCAACGGTCATCCAGCTCAAATGGAGGCCTTGTCCGGGAAATACACAGTAAGAGGGATGAGCTCCAAGCCAGCTCCTATGTCAGAGGATGAGAGAGAACACATCCAGTTAGTCACAGTAAGAGAAGCAGGGCAACACAGAAAAACAGGCCAAGCTCCAATAGCTATAAACAGAGGTGTTGATAGTAGCAGCCCAGCCAACATTTCTCTCCAGGATGGAGCCATAGCTATTGGGAACAGGCCGGATGAAGCTACTATGATGAGATACAAACGAGAAAGCATAAAGTTAGAGGTTGAACTAACAATTACTGCAGAATGGGAGAATAGGGATATAATGAAGCAGATACAATGATGAAAAATGGTCCCTATGTCCTCCAGAAGTCTAAGCCTGTAGCAGCATAACTATGGAGATAGCTCATGATAACCTGCTCTACTCTAACTATAAGCTTTTTAAATAAGGAAAGTTTTAAGCCTTGCCTTAAAAGTAGACAGGGTAACAGCCTCACAGACTAAAACTGGTAGTTGGTTCCACAGGAGAGGAGCCCAATAACTAAAAAATCTGCCTCCTGTTCTACTTTAGAAATTCTAAGAACCTCTAGTAAACCTGCAGATTGAGAGCGAAGTGCTCTGTTAAGAACAATCTCTGATATAAGATAAAGCTTGGCCATTTAAGGCTTTAAAAGTGAGAAAGAGAATTTTAAATTCTATTCAAGATTTAACAGGAAGCCAATGAATTGAAGCTAAGACAGGAGAAATGATCTCTAACCCTAATTTTCATCAGAACTCTTTCTGCAGCATTTTGGATCAGCTGAGGTCTTTTAAGTACAGTTTGTGGACTTCCTGATAGTAAAGAATTACTATAGTCCAGCCTTGAAGTAATAAATGCATGGACTAGTTGCTCAGCGTCACCCTTTGACAGGATATTTCTAGTTTTTGCAATATTCCAGAGACGAAAAAAGGAAATTCTAGAAACCTCTTTGATATGGGATTTAAATGACAGGAAAATAACACCAAGAATTTTTTAGATTATTATCTGATATTAATTTATTCCATCCAAATGAGATGACTGACTAATTAGAGTATTTTTCATAGGTTCTGGTCCAAAAACAATAACTTCTGTTTTGTCAGCATTCAGAAGCAGAAAGTTAAGAGTCATCCAGGTCTTCATGTCTTCAAGACATGCCTATGGTCTATGCAATGGGTTAGTTTCATTAGGATTTATACACATATAGCTGAGTATCATCAGCATAGCAGTAGAAATTAATTCTATGTTGTCTAATAATTCTACCAATTGGGAGCATATATATAGTAAATCGAATTGGTCCTAGCACTGATCCCTGTGGTACTCCACATGTAATCCTGGAGCATGAGGAAGATTTATCATTGGTATGAAAAATCTGTCAGATAAATAAGATTTAAAACAGTGTAGTTCTGTTCCCTTAATTCCTATAAAATGTTCAAACCTTTCCAAAAGAATATTATGATCAGCTGTATCAAATGCAGCACAGGACAAGTACAGATACAAGTCCATTATCTGAGACCATGTGAATATCATTAGGGGCGTTCAACAGAGCTGTTTCAGTACCTTGGTGAATTCTAAAACCTTATTGAAACTCTAAAAAAGTTCATTTATACTTCCTTTAAATAACTTGCTTGGAACTGGATCTAACATACAAGTTGAAGACTTAAATGAAGAGTTCAACTGGATCAAAACAGTCTAAACCAAGTTCAGGTTCTATAGTTACCTCAGATGCTGCCTTTCCTTCTGCAGATAAATCAATAATATTTACAGGTGTGTCAATAATCTTTTTTTTAATAAAATCAATATTATTTATAACAAATCCCATAAAAACATTACTGCTAAGAGCAGGGGGAATGGACAGTTCAGCGCAGCTATGGCTCTGGGTGAGTTTGGCTACCTAGGATCTAGAATTATTATTATTCTCCTCTATTAATAAGGAGAAATATGCTGCCCTTGATTTAGGAAGGGTCATTTTATAACGCAGTAAACTGTTTTTCCAGACTAGGTAGGATTCCTGTAGGCATGTAGAGCGCCATTTTCTCTCCAGTTTCCTAGCATTTTGCTTCAAAGTGCACAGCTCTGTATTAAACCAAGGAGCCAGCTTTCTAATTTTTAAGATTTTTTTTTAAAGAGGCTACGATGTCTAAGGCAGTACACAGGGAACTAGTAACCCCATCAACAAAATCGTCAAATTGTAAGGGGGAATAAACGGAATTTTTGTCCTCTGTAAGGTTGGTCAGTGATACAGAGGAGATAAAAAGCGAAACAAATTCTCTAAAATGTATACCTGCATTATTTGATAATAACTGCTTATTTTGGGAGAGGAGAACACTGTTAAAGTAATTTTAAAGGTTACTAAAAAGTGGTCAGAGAGGACAGAGTTGTGAAAAACTGCTGTTATGTCTTCACACCCAATGCGATATGTCAGCACAAGTTACAAAGTTTTAAGATGGTAATGCGTGGGACTATTCACATTTTAAACAAAGCCAATGGAGTATTTAAGCTAACTAATCCATGTCGACATTGCCATCAATGTCAATGTTGACATGGATGTAAAAATCCCCCACTATAATGACCATGTCAGTAACTAACACTAAATTATATAGGAACTCTGAAAACTGATCTAAAAATTCAGAGTAAGGACCTGGTGGACGATACAAAGTTACAAACAGAAGAGGCGTTGTTGCTTTACAATTTGGATGAGAAAAGCTCAGAATTAAATGTTCTAAAGAATTGTAATTATTAACTGGCTTTGGGCTAATTGGTAAGTCAGACTCAAAGATTGTCACTACTCCTCCTCCTCACCAATATTTTCTGGGTATGTGAAAATTTGAATAACCATCAGCCTCGTTTTTGCTCATATAATCCTTTTGCTGCAGCCAAGATACATAAAAAATTTAATTATCACAAATCAAGTCATTAAATTAATCACTTTTTGAAGAAAGAGATCTTATGTTAAATAAACCATATTTAACTGTAATTAACTTTTTCCCTGATTGGAGTCATTTTAAGTTTAATTACAATATCATGGTTTACTCCTTTAGGATACCTTTCTAATTTATTTATTCAGGGTTTAAAGAGGCATTACGTAGTTCTTGAATGACACTGCTACCTGTGACCAAAACACAGAACTACAGTACTTGTTTTTGTAGCTCGTACTTAACAGTTATTTTTTTACTTTTTTACCATACTTGGAGTTGCTAGTGGTGTCAGAGTTGAGCTGGATGCTGGTTGCTTCTTAGCATCCACAAAATCCATCTTGAATATAACGCTTCAATTGTTTACTAGATTGGATGCATTTAACATGGATGTGCTTGAAGTCACATCAGCCAAACAATGTGGGAACTTGATTCGAAGCAAATTCAGGAAAACAGGTTACAGGCTTATACTATAGATGCATTGGCTATTTTAAAGATATTTTTCAGTAAAAACTTACACAATGTCTCTTTAAAAGAGTGAAAGACCCCAAAAATAAGCTTGAACATGAAGAGTAAGAAAGTGAATCCATGATTAAAATTTGAAGACTTTCCATTTGAAGATCTCTGCTCTTACACACAGTTTATAACTGCCTCAACAAGACCAAACATTTATAAACTAATCAGATCGTGTTCCTCATATAGGAGACACTTAAGATATTCAACTTGAAAAAAGTGACTGACTCTTCATCAGTGCAGACAAATAATCAGCATAGTGTTGCATGTGACTAAATAACCTTGTATCAAGGAAATTAATGCAACCTTTGAATGGCACTTGCACAAAGTTCACAAAAGTGGTGCAAATACATATCATGGATATGGCCTCTGAGTTGTAACAATCTTGTATTAACTGATGATAAAACAGTGTATGATACAACATAATTGAATTCATAAATGCAGAGCTTCATTAAAATTAGACTTTCTCAACAAAACAAAATTGTAACAGACCAACAAGCCACATTGGAGTGCTTTATATTTATGTTTATAGATATACTATTGCTTTAAAAGCAACAAGATGCTCAACTCCTACTTGTGTTTTGGGGGAGTGAATTTGAAAGTCTTTTTGAATTTGTTGCTGTTTTTACTATTTGCAGCATTATCTTCTTTTCTGTCAACTTTATTACTGTCTCAGCCAAATGGAGACGACATTAGTACAATGAAATAGTGTGTGACTGAATACATAAACCTCTGTCTTGATAACGCCATCTCCACCAGAACAGTGAAATGGTTCCCTAATAATAAACCCAGAATAACAAGTGAGCCAAAGGAACTTCTTCACAATAAGAGCTAAGCCTTTAAAAGTAAAGAGAGAGGGAATTATTGAGGAGTATACCGAAGCCACTTATGGTCAAGATAAGAGAAAGCAAGGTGGCATACAAGAGGAGTCTGGAAAACAAGCTCCAGCAAAGCAACATCAGAGATGTGTGTTCAATGATGAAAAAGATCACAGGCTTCAAGCAGAAGGATGATCAGACACAGGGGAGTTTTGACACAGCCAATGAGGTGATTACTTTCTTCAATGTGTTTAGTTCAGGAACAAGCTGAGTATCCTTCTCTTTTGCACACAGTGAAATGGACATCTCAGCCTCCTTTGATCCAAAGCTCCTCTGTGAATTTCAAATGTTACATCTTCCACTTCATTTCCTGAGTTTGTTTTCAGCCAAATAAGACGATCGCACTGCTTCCCCTGCCTTCCACTTGTCTGTCTCTAGAAGTCAGAAGACAACTAGGGAGACTGAATCGTAATAAGTCACCAGGTCCTGATGATGATGTCAGCCTCAGAGTTCCGTAGGCCTGTGCAGAGCAACTCAGTGGGAGTCTACAGCACCTCTTCAATCTTAGTCTGACGCAAGAGACAGTTCCAGAAATGAGGAATATGTCCTCCCTTGTTCCAGTATTAAACAAATAGAGCAAACAAACAAGGAGTTATCAGAACCCCCTGCAGTTTGCTTATCACTGTAGAGTTGGAGTTGAACATGCCATCATACACCTGCTTCAATAAACTCATCGTCATTTTGACAAGGCAGACAGTATCATGTTATTTGATTTTTGCAGTGTATTTAACCCAATTTAGTCTGACTTACTTTTTAAGGCACTCTAGAATACAGGTGGAGGCATCAGCAATTGCATGGATCAAAGACTACCAGCAAACAGACCTCAGGTTATTAGACTGGAGGGTCAACTGTATAACCAGGTAGTCAGCAGCACAGGAGCACCACAGGGGACAGTACTCCCACCATTTTTTAACTCTGTACACCACTGACTTACAGGACAGAGTCCTGTCATCTGCTGAAGTATTTTAATGAGACTGTAGTCATTGGGTGCATCAAAAATCAACAAGTGAAGAAAATTAAAGATAACAGTGGGACCTCTTAAGAAAATTGTTAAACACCAACAGAGTGTCTTCAGTCAAAGGCTTCTTCAAATCTGGTTCAAGACAGACTGCTAAAGAAGATCCTTCAAGCGTACAGCTATCAACACCTCTAACAACTCATTGAAAACACCCCATGAGTTATGCAGTTACTTGCTCCCTTTTCAAGATTTTTGTTTGTTGCAGATTTTCGCCTTTTCCTTTCTGTGACTGCAGTTTTTCTTTTGAAGAGTTTTTTTATTTGTGTTTTTTAATGTTTTTGTGTGTGCAGAGTATATGTCTTACATATGTTTGCAGCACATTTAGTAATTTCTATACTGGCGCTGTTTAAACTACATTTAATTTTATTTATTCTTTTATGTCCATACTAAAGGGAATACTTTTCATTGTTATCTGGGCCAACAACTCTAACATTTACATTTACCAAAACTCTAATCCTGCAGGCTTTTGACTTGGCTCTGTTAAGCTGTTTTGGGTGGATTTGATCATGCATAGGTGACACTGAGTTAGAATGGGTCACTGCAGAATCTGTTTTAGCCACAGTCTGTTGGAAGAGAGTCAAGTGGAGGGCAAGCACCTGGAATATGTGACCTTTTCTTGGAAGGGTGTGTGGAGGTTAGGATGGGGTATCTGCAGAGATTTTTTTTCTTAAAGAGAGATTACGCAATTCCAGGGATAAGTGAGTAAAGAAAAAAGGCTTTGAAACAAAATGAAACAAAAAGAAAGTAACAAAATGAAACAAAGAAACCAAAAACAGAACAGACATAGAAACTGAAACAATACTCAATGTCCCAACTTAAACAAAAATACCACCTTAACCTTTTAGTTGGTGTGTAGCAGCTTTTTTGACTCACAACAATACTTCCTCACAGTCACTCAAGTTTCTAAGTCTTTAAAAGTGTGAAACTACACTCTGTGGAGACAAGGTATGTACACAATGACTCGTTTGCCAAGACATCCCTGAGACTGTGTTAGCCTTCAGCAGCAGCACATGAAAGGAGCATTGTGCACTTCTTCATGCTCCATGGCCAATTGACTTCTTTTCCCATTAATCAAATGCACTGTTTACCTAATCTTTTATAGCATTTCAAAAACCATTAAAGCAAAAAGGATTATCCCAGTATTTCTAACAGTATAGCTTTCTTTAGATACGAAGGCTCCGATACAACACTTTCTTTCTCTCTCGCTTCTCTTTGTATACCTAGCTATTTACCACTATTTCCTTTCCTATTTTCCTATTTCTCTTTTCAGTTACAAGTCTTTTTAATTTGCCAAGTTCTTAAAGCCTCTCCAACAACAAAGTATATGTCTGTTCTTTTTATATAATAATCAACCAATATTTTCTGATTAGGAGTTATGCCAGTACATCTGAAAAGATTGATAGATTGATTACATTTCAAAGGTATAATTCACTGTAACTGTGACTGCTATCTCAATGTGTCCCTTTTCCCTTTTGCGCAGGAAGTTGGTCCTGGTAAAAGGTAGATACATTACAGGGAGTGTGACTTACTTTAGAGCGGAAATTGTGAATTGAATTGCACTTAAAACCACTCTTTGTAAAACTAGATGAAGAACATTGCAAACTAGCATACCAGAGCTGTTGGCCAGGAACTGAAGAAAGGTTTATAGGTGATAATCTTGCTGCACTGCTCCTTATGCCAAAAAGATACATGAGCATGATTTAACCAGTTTTTATCTGAAAACACACATAACAGTAGGATCCAGTCATTTCAAGATCATTATACTTTAATAAAATAATGTTTTTTAATTGTATGAAATTAAAAATGTATTTTCTTTCCTAAATGTTGTCCTTATGTGAAGTATGGCAGGCATTTTTGCTGTAATAGAAACAAGTGTCAAGTATGTCATACATCTTTTACTTTACTGTTTATTTTTTCACTTTTAAAATTAGATCATACATTATTGCCAAAAGCATTGAACCTTCTGAAAAATGGTTAATCAAATTATTAACCATACTTTTCAGCTTACTAGTTGAAGTGCACACATTTTTCAACTTTATTTGATAGTCTGCTTTACTTTATTTATTCTGTAGGTATTATGCAACATTATGTGTTTTTGTTGTTCTAGTCAGTGGTTACTTTGGGGATTGCAGTTTTTGTACTAAATCAAATATAACAGTCCCAATCTCCTTTAGCATCAGTCCTCCTTTTGGAATTGTTTTTGTCTCATTCACATACTGTTGCTTGCTTGATATTTCACTAGCAATTGGTATGGCAAAAGGGTACAAGCCCCACAGGTGTTGGCTACCTGGGTAGCAATATATATATAGCAATATATAGCAATATAGCAATAGATATATA
>JAUZNJ010036341.1:0-11954 GCA_034780135.1 Jordanella pulchra
CTATGTGTAAAGCTGCTGCTACACTGCAATTTCCCAGCTTGGGATAAATAAAGTACATCTATCTATCTATCTATCTAAATACTGTTTTTTCTTCATATTCAATACCACATTTCAACATATGGTTCAAAGTATGAAGGTGGGAATGTGTGGGACTATTCCCATTTTGAACAAAGCAAAAAGTTTAAGATAGCATTAAAGGCTGTATTTAAGCTAACACCTTCAATGTCTGTGTGGATGTTAAAATCCCCCACTATAGTGACTTTGTCAGCATTTAATACTAAAACAAATAGGAACTCTGAAAACTGATCTAAACACTTATTACGGAAAAAAAGGTTTTAGGGTCAGACAAAGAAAAGAACAGTCAGTTTGAACATAATTTCAAGTAGAATGACTGGATAAGTCACGGTAAGGCTTTATAAACAAATACAATGAGCCAGCTGTCAAGCATGGTAGAGGCATTTCACTACTGTGGGGGCTATTTTGTTGTTGGTAAACTTGTTAGGTAGGAGAAGGTAAAAAACTGGACACAAATAAATAAATAAATTTTACAACAGGTCTATAATCCAAAACACATCCAAATTGGTTGTGAACTGGATAAAACCGGTTAAAGCTTTGAAAATGTTTCTCTGAGTCCTGATTTAAACTAAATTAATAGAATATATAAAGGGGACTTGGATTCTCTGAATTAAATGCATACATTAATGTGATATTCTCTGTTACATTCAGAAAACAAAAACTATGACATCAGTTTTTGGAAAGTAATCAGAATGTCCTGGACAGTATTTGAAGAAAAATGAACACCTTTGCCCATATACATCCATCCCAAACTACTGGACTCTTTTTATGTCACATAAAAGTTTCAATATCAGCAGCCTAGAAAAAAATATACTTCTTTCACCCAAGTTATTAACTTAAAGCTTCAAATTTCAATAACAAAAAAATCAGAAATATTTCCCACTACAAAGTTATCAGTCAAATTATTTGAGATTTGATCTGATCCAAAACAGTCTAAAAAAATGGGAGTAACCTAGGCTTTTTTTTATCAAAGTAAACAAATTTGGATGTTAATTTATGCTAAATAGAACTAGACTGACACATGATTTTGAGGATTATGCCTGTAGGGAATAATTAAAACCACAATCCTTCAGGAGATCTGAATGTATGAAGCCTAAGACCATAAAGAATAGCTCCATTAGGATGGGTAAATAGAATAGCAGCCCATAATTACCAAAGGTTCAACAGGATATCATCTCCAGGAAGTCAATTAGAGTCAAAACTTCTCTTTCCTATAAGAAGCCTAATTGTGGATAAATTTAAAGGTACTTTGATTCAATATGAAAGTAATTTGCATAACAATTTGTCTTGAAACTCTTTTACTTTGTGTTTTATCAGCTCCCTCTCATGTCAGAGGGAAGTAAAACTCTTCTGACTGAATAAACCAAACTAAAGGTAATCTAAAAACGTGAAATGGTGAAGCTGTCCATGCACATCATTACTTGAAAGTCCGCTGTTTCCAAAGAGAGTGTAAATCTAGGCTTTTACCAAAACGGGATTCAAACTGTCCACTATCAATGCTAACAACATACAACAATGTTCACTACTTAGGTCGAAAAGTTGTCTGGACACAAAAAAATCAGACAATGAGGCACGGGAGCAAAATATCCCAGAAGTGTTTCATCACACAAACACACAACCTCATTCATTTTGAATTTCAGTGGACTTTGGAGACCTAAAGCAAGCAAACGACATCCATCTCAGTTCGGCTACGGTAAACAAGAGGAAAGGCGGTGAGAGGGTCCGTGGTTTGGGCACGTGCTCTCAGGCGGGCGGAGGACAATGCAAGGCTGGCAGAACTGGAGTCTGGTGCCAGAGGGAATAGAGTGCCACATGGTGCCCCTTTTGAGTGGGGCCAGCCCAGAGGGGGATGTGGGCCACAATTCATGCGCACACGTGTGTTTGTGTCTCCTTTTGTGCATGCACTTCTGCATATATGTGTGTGACCATCCGTATATACCGTATCAATGAGACAAGGTAACTATCATACATTTATTGCTAATAAATGTAGATTTGTGTGTGTTAGAGTGTAAAACTGGTTTTGTGGGTGCATATGTGAGGGGTAAGGCCACGCTAAGGTGGAGCGCTGTGTGTGTATGTGTGAGCAGAGGTGGGGAGGGGGAGTCCCAGTTCCCCCTTGCATCTTAAATTCCTCAACATCTGTTCATCCTTCTCTGTGTTAGCAGCAGCGGGTTGTGATTTTAATGTGTTCGTGTTTGTGCGTGCTTGTGTATGCAGATGCCTCTGAGTAGGTCTGTTGCTGTGTTTGCGTCTGTCTGCATATGTGCATGCTCTGCTGAAGGTGCTGGTTGTTACCCGCACCTTAATTAGGGAAGGAAAGGGAGACTCATTTTCCACAGTACTTGCAGGTATTGGGAGGTATTCTCACAGTGAATACAAAGGGAAACTCGTTCACCTCCAAAGGCTGCAACGCCCCCCTGGTGCACTGGATTATGACCTAAATTATAACGCAAGTTCAATGCTTTTAATCAAAAATCACAATGGAAGTCAACCTGTTTGGTATAAAACAAAAAAATTAAGGGCAATGACGGCTGGAGCTCTAAGGAAAACTCCAAACAGAGAAGATAGCAGACTGTCTTCAAGACTAAAGATAGCATGTTTTTATTTGAAAATAATATAAAAAAAGAAAAGTCTGCAAGAGTTTTAGGTTAGCATCATCATGCAATGTGCACGTGTGAGTGCAAAATGACAGAAGATTTTAGGGATGAAATATTTACGTCTTGTGTGCCATCTGCTGAGTGAGAATTTAAAGTGTCAACAGCTTTGAGGTCAGTAAACAGGGGTGGAGAGTACATTTTCCCAAAGACTCTGAACAGAATCCCTGTTTAGCATTTATATTTTAAGATTCTTTACTATGTGACTTTATGCAGGACAAAACTGATTTTATTCAGTGCCTTGGAAGAGTAACCAATTTTTCACATGTTGTCACATTACATCAGAAGATTTGATTTTTGATTATTATCACATACAGTAATCTCTAAAGTGTGGCATAAATATATATTTTGTCTCATTTTCTCCCTCTTACATCTCTTACCTTTAGAAGTCTTCTTATGAATAAAGAAAGTCTAAGTGTTTATAATTACACTAAAAGTTCTGTTTGGATTGTTGGAAACATTTTTGATAAAACAGCATCATAAAGACTAAGAAACACATCTTTACATATCATGGGAAAGGTTAGTATCAGTCAGCCAAACAGTTCAGTTCATCTTGTAGAGGAAAAGCTCTGTGGTTACATATTTAAGTTTTCTCTCCCTGATTCTTTCCTGAGAAGAAATCACTTGGAACAAACATTTCAAATAACACTTTATAAGCTTTATGTATCAATCGAATAAGAAACATGACAACAGTTTTGACAGAATTATAATCTTACTAAGACCATGTAGGTTTCATGGATACAATGATACCATCTCTAGTTTCTACCGCTGCCACATCATCATATCTCACATCTTTACCTCATACATGTGTGTAAATCAGGAGGATAATACACAGTGCTTTTAGTTTAAGGACAATGCTCCCATTTTAAAAATCTTTGTTATGTACATAATGAATTGCAGAAGAACTGTCTAAATTAAATAAACTGCTTGAGAAAACGTTAGTCTTGACTTAACAGGCGAGTGATATCAGGGTTAAATAATCACATACATGAATTTAAAAAAAAGAATCCTAAAAATCTGAAATGGGAAGCATAAACAAGGCAATGAAAAGGTTATTCTGAGTCCAGAAACTATTGAGGGTAAGAACAACAGGTCTTTTTAAACTACAGTGAAGGATTACAACTATAGACACATTTTTGTAACAGTTTTAGTCAGTTTAATTCATTGAGTTTTTTTCATACAGAAGATGGACGGCCTCTCTGAAACGAAGAATAAACAGATGTCTGAAAGAGATGGATGGTCTCTCAGCAGAAAATTTATATGGGACTGATTTGATCAATTGTACTTCCTTAATGTTGTGAGTGGATATGTTTGGCTTTGTAGTACATTCAGTATAGATTTAGTGTGGCATTGTGTTGTATATTTATATCAGTGTAAGACAATTTTAAGACGGATGACTCCTGAATTTCTTAGATTTTTAAACACTTGTGTTTATAAGTAGAATTTCACTAAACTGAAATTACCAATACTTATGCACAAATCTTTCACCTCTGCTTCCAACTGCAAAAAAGGATGTTCGGGAGTATGTTTACTAAGAGAGCTTAGATCCTTGCCACACATTTTAGACTTCTCTCCACTTGCTAGTTACCAATAATATTAAGATGTATTTTAAAAGTTTATTGTTTGACAGCATATACTGTAAGGACTTCTTCCAGCCTTGACTGTATGTGTCACAGAAACTTATGTGAAGCACACAAGTCAAGCTCCACAGTAACCTCTCTGACAGACACTAACCGTGCGGCAGCCCTCACTAACCTGCTGCCAGTCTTGTGCCACCTTAATGCCAATTCTGCCAAACTTGTGTCACATCAGAGCAGACCCTGTGTCAACTTCTCACAGTACATATGCCAACTCGATACCCCCCACACGCCAACCTCGCGCTACAACTGTGGCAATCCTACGACAACAATGTGCCAGTAGGGTACCTCTGTTTAGCCCACCATGTGAATCCCTCAGTAGTATGAAATGGGCCACACTGTGCTGAAATGGATAAGGTCAGAAGTCGCCAGCAAATTAGGGTTCATTGACAAATCTTTTGATTTGGTTCTTCTTCAGTGGATGCAATTAGCAGTGAAATCCCACTCCCAATCCCTGCTTAAACTCTAATCTCAGAGTCTGTGGGCTCCCTCCAGCCTGCCTGTCTACCAGCCTGTCTCCCACCAGAGCCCCTCACCTCTGTCTCTGTCTCTCTCTCCTGATGCCTGCTGGCACTTTGGGAGCAGTGCCCCTCCAATCCCCGTACCATCCCCTCCCTCCATCTCCATCCTTCCCCCAGCCACCCCGCCGTCCCCTCCCTCGCTCTTCCTCTGGATGCCAGCCGACGGCCCTCACAGTGTGGCACGCCATCTGCTGCCGCCCGCCCCGGCAACCCACCTACCCCTCCTCTCAACGCTAATTCCACCACCCCACCACCACTTCCCCTGCAGACAGCAGCTACCCACAATCCCTTTCTTCCTCAGCCGTGCGGCGCATAGAACAGGAGGCTTTCGCACAGATCACTTCACCCCCTGATCCCCCTGCCATAAAGGAGGAAGCCAGGAAAAGCTTGAATGTATGAGTGTGTGTGCTGTGAAGAAGGTGGGGGCCTTATAGACAAAGTAGACAAGGTTTTTTTGTTTTTTTTTCTGAGTGTGATTCAAAACAACACTTATTTTGTGCATGCATCTGTAGAGGCCCAACACAAAACACATTGGGCTTTATTCATTAGTGTTTACCAGCTACCAAACCCAAACTTTAGTTTTGAAGTGTACCCTTTGCCTCATGCATCAGAAAAATATGTGTCTATTTGTTTTCTCTTCCATATTTGATATTACTTGAACACAAGTTAGAAAAAAAAAGGCGTAAGATAGGATAAGAAATCGTGAAACCATTTTGTGGTTAAACTGCCACAGCCTTTTGGGATCTGACGGCATCTCTTGTGGCAAAGCTCTCTGATCAGTGTTTAGCTTTGGAGAAGCGAGCTGAAAAAGATTAGACATCAAACTCTAGGAGGCAGTGAGAAGGAGCGGCGCTCCATCCATCTTGTGTGAGGATGGAGCCTCATTCCTGGCACTCTATCCATCAATGAGCGCAACATTAACTCTCTGGATCAGAACCAACATCTCCATGTCTCTCTTCATCTCTCCTCCCCTTCGCCTCGCTCTGCTAAACACACACCAGCGTCCAGGATTAAATTCAGGATCTAAATTCAACTCATATCTCCCACTTTTTCTGTTAAAAATAAACTAAATCTTGGAAGGCTGTTTATTTTACCCTCCCCAGCAGCTCTGATGTTCAACTCGTCTCAATTCACCTCGTCTTTTCTCCTCACAAGATCTCCTCTCCGCCGAGCAGCCCGATCTGCTCCTCTCTTTGTCTCCCTCCCAGTTGGTGTTAATAATTTAACTACAGAGCTGCTGCAGAGCTGGCACCCATCCAGGCCTCCGATTGGCACTGTCTGTCTATTTATGACACTGTGTGGTGGTACACATGTGTGGGAGGACAGTATACGTGCAGGTTAAGACGTGTGAGTTATTTCTCTTTCAGACTTCAACAAAGAGCAAATTACCCTCCAAAGTCACACGGATGCCCCCTAAGCTAGTCACAGATGGACAAAAACTTGATTCTTGCAGTTCGACTGGTTCGTTTAAACTATATCTGTTAGTTGGTCAGAGACAATGTATTATAGCTGAATATCAAGTTACCTTTAGTGTGTGGCAACAGTCGTGGGTTTTGTGTTATTTTGGGTAACAGACACTAGAAGCATACTGCAATGGCACTGCATTTCGCACATTTGGGTTGCACTATTGTTTGACGATTTTTTTTCTTTTGTTTGTTTATTGTGGAGAAACTAGAATTTATTTTATGTAGCCATCGACCAACAAGGTAAAAAACTAAAATAAAAATGTAGTTTTTAGGCCTTAAACGTGAAAAAAAGAAAAATAGCAAGGAAGAGCATTGAAGGGAGTGAATCTTCTGAGATTTGAGTGATTAAAAGAATCCACACAGGAGGCATGAAGTAGCAACAACTGCAATGAAGAAAAGAGATGTATACCTCATACATTAAAAGACAAATAAGGAAAATGTGGAGAAATAAAATTAACTGGATAAGAAATAAGGACTTTTTGTGCTGTTTGATTTAAGCTGAAGACAATTAGGGAAAAAAAGGACAGGGACCATAAAATTGAACAATATTTTCAGGTCACCTGATTATACTAACAACATCTTACTCCACTATTAAACTGTTTATAAACATTTAAAATATAACTACACTGTTTTGGTTTTTCATGTACTTTAATATTGGACTTTTTTAAATAAATAACATGACAGAACATGTGTGGTTTTTAAGTTACAGCTGAATAAATATTTCAATAGGTTGGACAGGCTGAAGCCATATGTAAATTTGGATTGTTGCTCTATAGACTACCGCAGTATTTTATCTTTGTGCAATTATAATATTCCTCTAACTTATTGGCCTTTGGTCCCATCACCACTATGATGTATCTCATTGGGATTTGTTTGCTTGTGAACTGGAAGGAAAATTATTTATAGCTCTCAACATTTTTTTCCAAGATAAAACCTAGAGGTGTGGATTAAATTTGTGTTCTCTCTCTGGAATCAAGACGTATTGCAGCTGAAAAACACCTGTAGTTTAAAGTCTTCTGGAGAACATCTCTGTCAGCTCTCTATGTCAACATGCAGACATTTTAGATATTTGTTCTTTTCAAAATAACTCCAGCTCTGTCTTGCCACAGAATATAAACTTGATATAGATCTGGACTTTGACTAGACCGTTCATACAAATGTTTCTGCTTTGACCCGAACTGTCCTGTTGTACCTCATAGTTTACCCTGATTGAAGGGCAACCACTTCTTCAGTCTTTTGCAGATTGTAATATTTTTTAAATTATTATTTAAAGTTAGTCCTGAAATTAGCTTAATCCATCTTCTCATTAACTCTTACAAACTAGCCTACTGAAGAAAACCATCTTCACAGGATGAAGTCATCAGCGCCATGTTTCTCTGGAATAATGTTGTGTTCAGTTTCATGTGGAATGTAGGTTTTTGATAAGTTATTGGCCAAATATTGCTTCTTCTTCCCTTCAGCAAACTCTTCCTAGTTTCTGAATTTGTGAAGAGTGCAAACATTAGAAAGTAATCCATCTTCACCAGACCTTAAACCGTCACAGCTCACAGTTCTACAACGATTTATTTACAAGAGGTTATTTTAAATTTCAAACATTAACAGTAAGATTAACCTGTATAGAATTTCAGGGTGGACCTATGCCAAAACAACAAACTAAAGAAAACTACCTCACCAATGTAACTACTCACATAAAGACTGAAAATTAAATGAAATAAAACCTGTCCACCTTACAAACTGCTCATCAGCACAGACATTTCAAAAAGATTTAGATTGAGATGAGAAGTGGATGAGAGACGGGTGGTTCACTGCAGCATTGTCTCCTGTAAGGTAACCAGTAGGTTTAACCAAAAGGCATCTGTAAACTCAAGTATATATAATAAGACATCAGACCTTCACCCCCCTAAAAAACAAAATAAAATATATGTTTTCCCAGGAAAGCTTTCAATCTCTGCAGCTCCTCCACTGTCACTGTAAGCATCTTTATTCTAATATTACATTTAATTTTCAGTATATTTGTTCATATTTTTTTCTCTTATGTCGTATCTCTTCTTTTATATAAAGTGTAATCTAGTTTTAACCACAGGAGAAGCGCGTTATAAGCTCTTTGAGTTTTGTTCCTCTTCAAGCATTGTTTTATTTTTTCTGTATTTTAATCATTGTGCAAAAAAGAAAGATAAATATATACATGTATAATGACAATATTTATATTTAATATATATATTTATATTTATATTAAAATTGGTTAAAGATTATTTTATTTAACTGTATTGAAGTTAAGATTTCTTCTTTAACCTTGACGCCATTTTAGTATAACCAATACCTTTAATAGATGAGTAACAAAACCGACACAGGGCATCCAGTATATATCCCACATCATCTGAAAGAAACCCCAAAGATTCAGAATCTGTGTTAATAGACACATATTGAATGAAATGGGTGCCATTCCCAATGCTGGAGCTTGACACTGTGTGAATCTCGAAGTCGCCTCCTACACCTCTCGCCCTCCCACATTTCTGCTCATGCAAAAGACAAGTCAGCTGTTAAATCCAAGCAAGCAGCTCACACCATTTTATTTAGTTACCCTAAGTGTCATCAGTCATGTTTCCAATAAGCCACATAATGGTCTTCCATCGTCTACCATAATGAAAGACACTGTGATATTTTGTGACTTATTTTGAACGATTAACAGTAAACAAGCCAAAGATATGTTTCAGAAGTGTAAAAAGTTTGTCATTTTTCCCTCCCTTGCGTTGCCACTATCAGGTCCTTACATCTCATGCATGGAAAGCTGATGTTGTGTATGAATCTGTTGTTCAGCATCAAGGCCCTTGCAAGGATTCATAGTAAACAGACATATGCAAGGCCGCCCACCGCTCCACCTTACCTAAATCTGATATCTCATAAGGGCCCTTCACACTTGTCGGAAAACATAAACACGCCAAGAGTGCCTGTGCGTGTGTGCATGGAACCTGCACTGTCATTAATTTCGGCGACGGAGGGAGGTCAGTGTACCAGACGGCGCGTGTGCAAGCATGTGTGCAAGCTGGCATGCCATATTACGGTGGATCCACACTCCTATGTACGTGTGAGCGTGCATGTCATGAAATGAGGGTTGGAAACATGAATGTGAACGTGCACTCGCACACACCGGCGTTGACAGGTGGCTGCGGTAAAGAGGTGGTCCCTGAGCTGGGGTCTGCCTGTCTCTGGCTGAGAGAGAGAGAGGAATAAAAAGCTCCCAGCAGCTGTCGCCCTAATTCCTCTAACACGGTGCTTGTGCTCTGATTAGAAAACAGATCTGGCCTCTAATTTACTCATGACACCAACTAATGCTCTATATCTCAATCGCTCCATCCCCGATCGCCACTGCATGGCCTGCCTGGACACAGGCGCTGACGCACAAAGAGTGACTCAGAAGACAAAGAGAGATGAACAAACAAGCAGCTTAGCATGATACCCCTGAGAACTAATATGGCGTTACGTCGATGGATCATGCTGTAGTCTGGGAAGTCTGGGGCTTCACTGCATGCTGACAGATTCTTTATCTGCAACAGAACAAATGAATTCCAGGTGCAAGCAGGAATTTCCCTTCATACATTATTTTCAGTTTTTTTTTATATTTAATAATTCATATATATTAGATGATTATTTACAAAGCATTCAAAAATAATAATGATTTTTATTACGCCCAGCCTGGTTACCAAAACACTTGAAGGGAAAACCCTTCATTAAAAATCTGCTTCATAATATGAAGTAGGCTAAAAGCTTGCAAATATCAACACATCATGCAGTTTTTGAGGAAAAAAATCCCTGATATGTCTTAGCCAGAGAAGGGTTATAAAGTATTTTTTTTTCTCATGGGACTACAGTGCAGGAAAGTTAGAATCTTTGACTACACTTGAAGAAAACATTGAACTTCCCATTTCCAGGCCAACAATACTGATTGAATTTCAAATTGAACCCACTGCATAGTAAGATTCCCATAAGCCTAAAGGTCTCACTTGTTGCAGTAAATCTTGGTGTCCATGAATCAAGAAGAAGACGTGGAAGAAATGGCATCTGTGGCAGAGTTCCAAGCAAAAACCCACTTGTGACCAAAAAGAACACAAAGACTCAACAAAAATTTGTAACAAGCATTTTTATGATTACAGTAAGCTTTTAGACAGCTTATTTTCTTCTAATAAATTACCTAGTCACCTAACAACATTGTATTGTATTAACTCAGATTATCTTTGTCTGTTGTTAAAATTCATTTGATGTTCTTGAACCTTGTCGGACAAAAATGCAAAAGCAGAACTCGTCTGCATGCGATTGAATTGTTTCTTAGCTGCATTTTAATTCAAGGTCCGTGTTTATGAAACAACCTCAAATATAAGATCCCTTTTAAAGCTAATCCCATTTAGTTTGTAAAATGATGCATGTGTCAGAGATACACCCATTTCTTTGAGGATGTTAACAAGATGCTAAATTATTCTTAGAGTTACTTCCTGGCAACTTTCTTGACTTTCTTGTTGTTAATTACAAGCAGCTACTAAAATATTCATCAAACCCACAGAACAGAAGCCAAAAAAGTCAAGTAAAAGGTATTAATTTGATGTTAGAGCATCTGTGTGTCTCAAACTTGGTGGCTTATCTCCAGTTTATGAAATTGTGAATTTGAAAAAAAATTAAACTGAGGACTATAACAAGTCTGAAACTTAGAATGAGATCATCCCCAATAAGAAAATGAAGATACCCTCAAGGCTTAAAAACTGAGCCAGCTTTTGAGTACTAAAAAAAGAAAAAACAGTTATACATGATATGCAATAAATTACAATCTGTTCTAATTTGTTGTTTTTAACAAAATGCTCTTTCAGATAAATTAAATCAAAATGTGTTGTTTTTTTTCCAAATTTCCAAGTCCCTTGAATTTATAATAGCTTTTCTTTTTGTTTATTAGGCTTTAAATTTGATGTGCAACGGATGCCAAATTTCACTAGGGGACAACCGCTTTAAGGGCAGTTAAATAGGTAGAAAACTTTCCAGACCGTGTTGTTAGATAACTGCAGCTTGTAGTTCACAAAAGTTTCATAAACCTCACTTATATTTCATAGGAAGTGTT
The DNA here is from genome assembly GCA_034780135.1 of Jordanella pulchra. Taxonomy (NCBI): domain Eukaryota; kingdom Metazoa; phylum Chordata; class Actinopteri; order Cyprinodontiformes; family Cyprinodontidae; genus Jordanella; species Jordanella pulchra. The sequence continues at coordinate 11,455 of JAUZNJ010036341.1, forward strand.
CTGGAGGCATTTCAGTGGGAACAAATAAAATTTTAGTTCTATGAACACAAGATGTGGACAACTCTACAAGACAGAGCTCTCTAAATACTCCAACCTTATTAAACATATGAGGAAAGGCCTGAAGGTTGTGGAAACTGACTTAAGGGGTTTGTATATAATACTATCTACTTTGTAAAAAAGAAAAACAAAAACAGATTTTTACCAGTGTGAAAATTTGGTTCTGCGATATAAGCTGATTTTAGGTCAAAGCTTTTTTAAAGTATAGCCTACAATGAGTGTGAAAGCAGAAATGTTAATAAACACATGCTTGGAGTTTCAAAACAATCAATTATTTCAATCTATAATATCAGATAACCTTTGTTAATGAAGAGAACCGTGACTGGAAGCGTGACATAATATGAAGTTATGCTCCGTGGTGCCAGTGGAGGAGGAGGAGGAGGAGGAGGCGTCTGGGTGCCGTGACGCGGTTTGCCCAGGAGGGGGCAGAGGTGTGATGCAAG
>JAUZNJ010036341.1:12054-36410 GCA_034780135.1 Jordanella pulchra
GGAGGAGGAGGAGGAGGAGGAGGCGTCTGGGTGCCGTGACGCGGTTTGCCCAGGAGGGGGCAGAGGTGTGATGCAAGGAGTGGGAGGTGAGAGCTCAGTGTCACAATGCACACACAGGGTGTCACCTCAGCAAGCTGCGAAATGAAAAAAGAGAGAGACAGAGAGGGAGAGAGTGGACAGAGAGACAAAAAGGTGAGAGATCGGCCTCAAGCTGCGTCCATTTTCTATCTGCTTCTATCTTTATGAGGACCTGAGAGTGAGAAGTTTTTGACCTGTCAGTGAGTTCAAACCCTGCAGGAGGTTCAAGATACAAACTTGGGCCAAGCGATATGGATTCAAATCTAATCTCTGATTTTTCTTATCAAATTTGATTTATCATTTTTTTTCTCACTTGAGTTTCACAATAAAAATCAAAAATGATATATACTGCTTTCAAAAACTACCTTTTATTTTAATCATCTCCTCTGGGGGGTGACATTATTTAAATACCAACAAAATTCAAGTTGTGAAACATGTTTGTAAAATGATATCGTTTCACATCAAACAATGAAAATACAAACAGCTAAATGTTTGAAGCTCTTGGTATCACACAAAGGACTAGTTTATCAGTTATAAGTGCACATCAAACAACAAGTGGTGATGAACTAATGTCAATCTGAGCCTTGAAAGCCCAAGGAGTGAATTCGTTTTTTTTAATCCACATTTTCTAATAAATTAATTCTTCATAAACCAGAAATCTGATTAAAATATTTTATCGATGAATCTCCCAGCCCTAATCCAAACCAAATCTATATTTTATTGTATCACTGCTTAATTACAAAGAAAGCTTGACCGCAGTCAGCTTTTTATCTTAGCACTTTATGAACAATAAAAGCATAATATATAATATAGGGTTTTTTATGGTGCCATCCATACCATCCAACAATGTAATAAAGATGCTGGGATTAAGCATCAAATGCAAAGAATTTGCCTAAAATCTTTGAAATAGCTAAACTCAAAGACAGTGAGCAATATGTAGAAAGACTAATGCATTCCCTTTTGTCATGACTTGGTCAGGTCTGCATGTAATGTGGATCATCTATTTGTAATAATCTGATCACAGTTTTAAACTAATACTCTGAAGGCAATATTAGCTTTATTTTTAATCATGCTTACAATCCCCTTTTATTTAGTAGCTTAGTTACCCTAATAATACAAAACATATATTAACAATAACTTCTACCATAATGATAATGATAAAAATAACTTGAATGCAACTGATCTATCATATATTGTTCATCTTTGTGGGATCGCTAGTTAAGGGTATTTGAGGGTTGAATATAGGATAAAACAATAATCAAACATAAACCATACGGGTCCCGCTTGGGGCCTCCAATAACCTTGGGCTCCCCTGATCCAAAAGATCAGGGGCTGCCCATAAATTACAGTTACCTTAACCATAAACCATCCCTAAACTGTGTTTGAGCTTTGAGATGCACAATAGCTAAGCTAGTTTTTCTTTGTATAAGTGACTCATTTATTGTGTGTGTGATTTTTTTCCATATCCTCTTTCTTCTCTCTCTGTCTCCTCTATTTTTCTCCAGGGATTCACTTGGCATCACTCCCTACAGTTTATTCTTCCACAAACTGCTGGTGTCTAAGCGCAGGCTGTCCACACACACACACTCGCATACATTCACTCACACACACCCATGCATACATTCACTCACACACATGCACACACAAACACACACACATGCACGTTTCCCCCTTAAAAGAAGAAACAGTTATACTGTAGAACTGGATACGGTCAAATGAACCAAAAAATGTTTCCATCTCTTCACTGCCATTTGAAATATTAGAGTGCCTTGTGAATAAATATGAACGACATTGTGAGACAGTAAACGTTGAATCCAAAGAGAGTAGACACACACCTACACACATAAGTGTCAGTAATGGCTCCCAGGAAACACACACATTATCAATGACAGTAACTGACAGAAGAAGCATCATCTCAGCTCAATGCAAATCAGTGTTGAAGGAAAGCACGCAAATGCACATGCCAGCTGAGCCCCTGAAACATAAACAGAAATCAAGGAAGTTGGAAAACATGAACATCCACATTTATTTGTTGTTGTTTTTTTTTTATCCCCATTCGGAGCTCCTTTAGTTCAGAATCAGCCCTATACACAAATATATACACACAGCTTCAAAGTTCTCCCGCAAAACACACATTGCACTGACAGGCAGACAAGCCAGACTTCAAAAGCAAGAAATAAATAAATTAAAGACCTGTGTGACGGGGATTAATTAGTAAAAAGAGGGGCTAGAAGACGACACAAAACAGGAAAGAAAGTCTGAGTTTGCTGCTGAAAGAGAGGAAGCAGCGAGGGAGCTGCAGTGATCTTTGGAAGGAGGCTGGAGGTGCAGGCAGCGACACGAAGACCCTCATTTCCAGTCTGTCTACACCTGATGGCACACAGCAAAAAACAGCAACATAAAAGAAAGTTCACTCAAGTAAACCTGTGCTGGCTGCTCGTTTTCATACCAGAGCAACTAATATATATATATATATATATATATATCCCCTCTCAAATCTCCTACACCGTCTTCTCTTTATTATTTGGAGAAGGGTGTAAGTGTGAAGGCAAATATGCAAATGAAACGGTTATTATTGCATTGCTCATCAAGCAGCGCGAAGCAGACATTAATAGGCTGATGAATATGCATGTGAATTTGTTAATTAAGTTAATTATTCTGCTGAAAATGCATTCGTCTTCCAAGGACATCTTCCCCAGGATTCCAACCTGCTCTGCTCATTAGTCATGAGATATTTTACACTGGGCACCAGGACAAGGAGTAGCCAAGGGAGGGGCACCAAGGGGCCACTGGGGTTAAGATGTGTACCATATAAGGGCATTCTGGGTTTTTGAGTCCACTTAAGAACAGGAATAAGGGCATCAGTGAGCTACAGTATCATGGCATTGTCATGACGCACAATCATTCATCCTCTCTTCAAAAGTGAGAGGTCAGTGATAAGAGACAAAGCGCCTCAGCCAGCTACCGAGGGGCGTTCACATTTCCTGTAGCCAGACGTTTGTTCCATCTCTGTTTTTTCCTCTTTTCCTCTCCAGTAATTCCCCCTCTTCGCTGCTTTTCCTCTAATTGCTTATTAAAACCCTCTTAAATGAACTTTTTGTGCCAACTTTCCAACACATTAATTAATTGTTGTAGCCAATTAAGTGTCGCTGCGCAAATGAGCTTCAGCACAAATGGTCCTGCAGGGCCCGCACCCCCCCTCCCGCACCCCTACCCTCTCTCTTACTGCTTTCCCAGCAGCCCCTCTGCCCTTAAAGAGGCAGTGCCGACACATGCAAGAGCAGAGGGGGGGGGTTAAGACGATGATGTTGTCGTGCTGATCGAGCTCTTTGAACTGAATTGGTAATAAGAAGGAAAGACCTTGGGAAGAAAATACTTTGGTTTGCAGAAGTGCAGCCTCATGCAGGGAGGAGGTTGTGTCTTTGGCTGAGGCGGCGACTTTTAGCAAGAAAAAGGTCACAAATGTATTCAATAAAGCCAGCAGTATTGTATTTTCATTGTATTATTGGCCTCTATTGTTCAAAGATACCAGACAGAGGCGGCTCAAGATTATATGAGGCCTCACCGGAGTTGCCTTTGGGAACCTTTGCTTATGATCTGTGCTTGATCATTTTAGGATGGACCCCAATCCTTCAGTACAGGGAATGCGAACCAGTTCTGCAAGGGCACTGGCCCCTGTTGGCCCCCGTCTAGAACCGCACATATTAACACTACTGATTTATAGTTAACATGTAGCCCAGTAATGAAATAAAGAAATAAATTAACCACCTGGCCTGTTTTACTTAATCCTATAAGTTTATTTGCATTATTTTATCCTTTTCTATCAAGGCTTAACCTCAACCATCGATACATGAAGTTTTAATAAAGCCCAACCGTATTCATGCCAATGGCAGATTTAGGATTCAAGTAAACTTTTAGCTTTACCAAAGTTTTTATTCTGACTGGAAGTAATATGAAGATTTTAAAGTGAACCAGTTTGAACCCAATAGAGAATATATAGAGGGAGCTAAAGATGATGATGATCACCAAAGAGAGATCATAGCAATACATGTAAAAAAAAAAACAGGTGTAACGCTAGTCAGCGTTTCTAAGTAAAGGCTTTGATTGATGTAATACCAAAACTCTTTCCCACAGATTCAAATTAGAAGGGTCCAAATCTTTTTTTAGTGAAACAACATTTAGCTGCTGAATGTATCCTTGTCTTAAGGGCCTGGTGCTACAGCTGCTGTGATTAAACTCTGTGTCAACCTCAGACCAACATTGCAAAAGCACTGATCAGACCAATCTCTGTCAACTCCTGAGTGATTGAGGTGCAAGAACTGATGGTTTTGATAAGAACATTGACATTTTTTATAAAGCATTGTACTATTGTAAACACATACAGTAATCAAGGTCAGGAATGGGATTCTTATGAACACTATCAAGGTTAATATCACCACATCCAACACTAAATCACTGGACATCAGCTTTTTGATGATGGAAGTTGTAACTTGACAGATGTTTCCAGGTTACTTCCCTTTTTTTTTTAACAAACAAGCATTAGTAATAGCAAAACATTACTTTCAACTTGAGTATTAATATTAACTCAGCCTTACTTAGTCTGAGGCAGCAGAAGTACTCTATATATTATTTAGAGATATTTTGTCCTTGGTCTGTTTTTTTAAAGTTCATTTGCCAACTTTGTTCTACCCTGAAATACTTGTAGACATGAATGTCTTGATAGTATAATAAGAAATTGATGGGGATTATGTCATGACAAGATGTTACAAGACATTCAGATATACTTGAATATGTATTCCAGTTAGAATTAGTTTTAAAATCAAGCTTACACATATCCCTAAAAAAAATTTAAAGTTGGTTTTATATCACAAATGAAAGTAAAAGTCTTGGGACAATAGACTTTTGGCCTTTGAAATATAGTTTAAATACATTTCTTAAAGTTAAAGCTAGCATATTTAGTAAATTAAATGAACACAAATCCTGTATTATAAACTTAACCAGTAACGGAAAAATAAAACCAAAACATTCCAAGAAAAAAAATACCAATTTTTCATGGGGTTGAATACTGCAAATCAAGGTTCTGCAATGACGATACAGCCAGCAGTAGTTTTTAGTGTATTGTTAAGATTATTATTCCACACTCCATTTCCAGATAATGAATGCTTGTAATTTTTTAGCAATCTCCACACAGGAAAGCAGGATTTAGTTTTTTTGTAAATTATGAAACTGAAGGTTTGTGCATGTTTAAAAGCTGCATTTATAAACAAGTCCTCTGTGAGTTAAAGTCCTTTTAGAGCCCTGCCCAAATTCTAGATATAACTAACATGTGTTCCTACAAAACTATAAAATAGATAGAAATGGGGGGGGGGCTGTGTTATGGCATCTATAAAGCCTGCTGTTTCAGCAGTAAAGCATACATCCCAGCTGGGAGAAAGTGAATCAGTTTTTGAATTGTAGCATAAACAGAGATGTACTCATAAACAAAATGGCTGACATTAAATTTTATTTGATAGAAGACAAAGAAGAGCTGATGAAGACAGAAATATTTACAGGCAAGCTGTCTTAATCTAAAGACTTTGATTCATATTTTGTTCAAGTGAAAAGTGCAAAAAGCTGCAGGAATCTCAACAACTGTGTTTACATTTTAATATATACAGGATCAATATTTGGGGGTTCTGGGCTAATATTTGCCTTTTTTGTTTAATTTTGCCGTGTGTGTCTTGGATGTGGAGTCATGGAAGTCCCTGCCTCTCCGCTGTGACTTCACAAGCTGATCAAACAGCCTCGGTCATCAAACCGGCAAACTGTTCACAAAGACGACACTTAAACGTTTTCACTGGTGCGATCGGATGTTTGGAGGGAATGAGGAACTTTTTATCAATACCATTTGATAGTTTTAAATAAAAACTTCAAATGAAACAAACAAATTTATTAACAATCTCAGAGCTGATGCTGAAATGCATCCTCAAAACAAATGTGTTTTTAATTTTTAATAAAAATAATACATGCCAATTGTTTCTTTTATTTAAATTATATCTAAAATGGATGTTTAAGAAAAATCAAACTATTTTCTCCACAAGAGCAAAACACGGCACTGAGGTCACAGTTTGTTTCTGGTGTAGAATGTGGCACACTTTGAAAAACTAACAAAACAAATCATCTATGGCTCTTTAAGAAGAAAAAATGCCTGTACAATGTGCCATCTTGCATGCTGTCTTAAATCAGCACTGTTGAAAGATCCTTTACCCAAATCAAGTGTTTTTTTATATTTATATAACTTGACAGCAGATCTGAAAGAGAGGGAGAAATTTGATCAATCTGTGTCATAAAATGACAAATATTCATTAAACTGAGCATGAATAGACTGAAATGGACACTCAGTCATTTCACTGCTTTTCTGGAAATCTACCAGAATCACTGCAGCTGATTGAAACGCCAGCATTCAAAATGGAGGCTCAGTTTTCACTGCCATGGCGACGACAGACTTCAGATTGGCACATTTTTGGGCATTCCCCATAAGGTGCTTTTCTGATTAATGGCACAGCCTAACTCGCCTCCCTCTCGTCACTCCTCAGCTCTGATTTATTCATCTCGTCTTTGTGACTTGGCCCTGGCATTGCCCACTACATCCTCCAGTGGAAACTCCCTGCGGGCACATTCACTATTATTTGGAGTCCCGACGGGCCGAGGCATCAGACAGAATGCAGCACCGTCTCATCTCATTCACACTGGGCCTGTGCTAGAGGGCAGGTGAGCCTCCCTCCGCCTCCTCTCCAAATGGATATCTCACCCAGAGGGCTCAGCTGCTCGCTGGGCCAGAGGGGTAAGCGGCTCTGTAAGCTTGCCAAGTGAGGAGCTGGTCTGGGTGTGCGTGAAGCCAATCCAGCACGCACACACAGTCTGTACGATCCTTGGAAGCCATCTAAGGTTTATGATACTTGGCTGCCTGTCGAGATCTTCATAGAGAGATCAAACCAAGTGGGGAAATAACTGATGTATAAATATGATTGAAGAAGGAGAACCAATGATTGCGAAACGTCCCGTCGCCATCTGACTGGGTTAGAATGTATTTAACTCCTATTTTGATAGGGTTTTAGGCAGTAATATGAGTCTACTAACAAAAAAAAGTCTAATTCAGCTGCTTATGTATGGCTATTAAATAATGAATTAGCCCTTGTTGATGATCATCAAACTTCAACATTCCGATTTTTGAAGTGAAAACTTTTGTCAATTAATGTGTCAAAACAGTACGGAGACACACAATTATATGCATAGACTTGTAACCCCTTCTCTGTTGCAATCAAAACCACCACTTCTTTCACTGACCCTGCAGTGAAATCTTTATTTCATGAGAGATAGAGAAGTAAGTAACTGAAACAATAAGAGTCCTGAAAGAGGAATTCAGAAATAAGCCAATCAGACAGAGATGAACACAAATCTGTATTGGTGAAAAAAAAACTGATTTTTATCTCTCCAAGAAAGATTTTTAATCTTATAGTTACAGGTTACGGTTTGTACATCACCATGTACATTTATTCATCTATTTGTAATTTTTTGACCCCATAACCATAAAATGCAATGTGTTTCATTAAAGTTTGTGATGAGACAAACACAGATTTATTAAAGGGGAATTGATCAGTTTTTAGTGCATTTTATAAAACAAAATCTAAAATATCACCCTTTTTATTCCAATTCCATCAACCTAATTTTAGATTCTTGATCTGAGATGTAGCCAAGAGGCCTACTGCAACTCTGGAGGATCTGCATTGGATTACTGCTCAGGTATGATAATCTAGTGGTAGAAAAAGTTAGAGATGTGAGACCCACAAATCTGACCTCTCTCCAGGAGTGGCCAACAGACTGCAGCTAAAAAGTCATTAAGTTTGACAAGCAGTTTGTCAAAATGTTAAAAAAAAAAAAAAGTTCCTCTGAACATGTGAGACCAAAACTGAATTGTTTGAATTGTATTTAAACCTTTTTTAAGTGGGCAAAGTAACTGCATCACTCAATACATCCCAAAAAAGGAAGATGCAGCATCATCCTGTGGGATTGCTTTACTCCTTTATATAAACAGAAAAGTTCATCACTGATATGTGAAAGTAAATACAGGGAAATCTTGGAAGGAAACTTAGAAACTGTAGAAGACTTGAGAACGAGGCCGCGTGTTGGAATGACTCAAAGGCCAAAGCTAAATAAAACCTAGTCTGTGTTGTTTTGCAATTGATGAAAATGGTACATAGATATGAAAAGCAGGTAGAGACATACCTCAATACTACTTGTTCCTTGTTGTAAATCACACCACAAACACTTCATTTTCATGCTTTAACTGGGTTAAAAATGTGGATATTTTTAATGATCGTCACTATGAAACAGATAAGGGCTAATGAATGACATCAAATTAATTTTTTTCTAAATACGGCCTGATTTATGCTCTGGATTGAAGGTTTCCAGTCATCTTTTATTGCACACACAAGCTAATTCTATTAATAATGAAAATGAAACAACTCAATGTGACCTGACCAGCACTGCAGCCCTAACCTTATATAAAAATCAAAAATAATAATCCATTGGACTTTGCTAGGAAATGCCTACCATCTAGTGGTCACTCCACAGAGAAACAAATGGGCAGTAAAAACAAAAAAAGGCCAACTAGTGGCATAACCCTTAATAAACTACCACCCCTGTCCCAAAAAAACATTAGAAAGTTTGTTTTATTTTTTATTACGTCTTTTATTTTACAGACGTTATCTCTCCCTTTTTGTTTTTTAAAGCAAAGGAAATCTGAAGCAGAATGGCTGACCGTCACTTTTTAAAGCCTTTTGACACTTTAGGCTGAAAATAATCTTGTCGACATAAAGAAGGGGGGGGGGGGAAATGAAGCGTCAAGGGCCACAGAGAAAATCCAGATGAACCTCTGTGCACATTTCTTTCAACTTAACGTCAACTAGCAGAGTAGCATTGAGCAGAGATGTAACCTATAATGTTTGACAGACATAATAACCAGAGGCTCAGTAACAACAGAAACCATTGCTCCACGTAGGAGCGTCACAGATCAGTAAGGACAGTACATCGCAGGCTGCAACGTTTCTGGGCATAAAACAAAACAAATGCTCTGAAAACATACACAGATCTGAAGCAACATTTTCCCACATGCCAGGAAAGGGTCGCTGGCGCCACACCAGTGACATCAGGCTGTGAACAGGGGGAGCTAGCACTAAGAATAAACTGAAAAACACCTTTCTTCTTAACACTGATAAACGCGCTGATAGGAGCCACTGCAGTGGAACTGACAATCATTCATTTGGGGGGGGGGGATACTAAGAATTAAGTCTCAGTTGCATAGCACTCAGTTTATTAGTCCAGCCTCATTGGTTTTGGGGAAAAAGAGCAAAGATTTGGAAGCGGTGAGTGTTGCAAACTGAACCATCTTAGGATGGACCGACCCCCTGTCCAGAAACTTCCACTGACGCAATAGAACGGCTTGCTCCACCGGGCATAACGTTCATTACCTGGGGGAAAAAAACTAAATCTCTTTCATTTAGACATTCACTTTGAAAATCTTTGATTTGACTTTCACTACCTGCTCTTGGTCCAGTGAGTCACTTTCTGTGGCTGCATTCTTCATCTGCCTTTCCCTTTAGGCCTGAATTGCTGGAGCTGTCCCATGACACCCAACATTAAAGTTAGCGAGCTGCTCCATGGGAAAACCGGAGGTCCTGGTCCTTTGGGAACTGCAATGAGGTGGTGGGAGCAGAGGAAGAGAGCATTGCTGGAGTCTCAGCAGGAGCTGCAGGTTTAACCGGAGAGTCTGCAACCCAGGGTGGGGGAGGCTCCTCATGGCCTGCAGCATCTACAGCTGGGGAAGGGTCCTTACTTTGCTTAGAGGTCACAGCTTCCCGGTCTGTCTGAGATATAAGCTGGAGTAAAGCAGCAGCCACAGCAGGGCTGATGTCCTGGTTGTTAGGCAGCGTTTCTGACATGGCCTGTGGGGAGTTCATTATGACAGGAGCTGATGGAGGTGACCCGGGTGGAGAGGGGGGGCGCTGTTCACCACTTGGAGGCAACTGGTTGGCCAAAATTTGTTTCCTTTTAGACACAGCAACATCTGATGGACCCAGAGAACAACAAAAGAAAAATAATTAAACATATAACATTTAAAAGAAATATTAAGCTTTACTTTTCAATTGTTTTCTCTCTCCTTTCATTAAAATCCTCTGCAGTAAGTCCGACTTGGGAGTTACACAATGCTGACGTTCCTATATCCACCACAAGGGGGAGCACATGAGTATAAAAAGTTTCGTTTCTTTGCTCAGCAGACGTGATAACAAATGCTCTTAAGTCACAATAATGAGATATTTAACTGTTAAAGTGAATAATTTCCCACATTATCCATTAGACAAAGATTTTACTACATATTAAACAGAATTAGTACCCATATATAATCTTTACATAAAGTTACGTGCTTTGGGAAAAATCGGTCTGTGTAATAACAGAAGAAAGATGAGATTAAGCACCAATGTGGGGTCTTTATTCAATAGTGTAGTGTAAGGCAGACCAAGATTGTAATTTTAAGCATTCATTCGATCCCCCCGGTCTGTAACCAATCTAATGTCACCAGTGATTCAGCTTTAACATTTATAGTAGAAACTGATTTTCTTTTTTTAAGAAAGTGACAAACAAAAGCTAAAAAAACACATGCAGGTGAGATCTAAAAGATTCAATGTATTTATTTTCACTTGATAATTTATTAGACTTTCTTCATAAAAATCCTGACATTACAGACTGTTTTTTTTTTCTTTTTTTTTTGCAAAGCCACAACACCTCCTTTATGATGAAAATGAAGTGAAGATAAAACATGTGAAAAATGAAACAGACAGAAACAAAGACCGTGAGAAAGAAACAAGAGGGAGATTTCATGAGGACAACACAGCGGGAACCTTTTTTTTTTTTTATTTACTTAGCTGAACATCACTGTATTTTGGTTTTGCTGAGAGCTCTTGCTATGAACTGGTCATGCTCGTGTGCACAGACTTTTACCTGTTCACCGGGGTCACATGACAGCCAATGCACAAGAGATTTTCACAGGTTTCTTTTGTTTTTATTTATTTTTTTTAGACAGGTGCTGAAAGGAGATGACTATTTGTCAATAACAGGTGATGGATTGACGTTTGATTGGTCTAACAGCCAGATTTATTTAGATTATTGTTCATTTTATCAGGTCATCTAAAATCTAATTTGATAAAAGTTTATAGGTCTTGTACAGTTTTCCTTTGCTTTCCACATTTTATGGATTTCTCTCCAGACTCTGGTTTCCTCTTTGTTCTCTCTCTAAAGACTAAACCCAGACTTGCCCTTGGAATCAGTAGTAGAAGCCTCCTCTGACTTCACGCCATTGCTTTCATCAGTTTGCTCCTCGGTTTGCGGCTTTATGATTTGACCCAGAATAAGAGCCAGCAGGCTGGCCTGGTCTTCCTGGCTGAGTGGAGCTTCTCCAGATGTGGGTGAGGCCTCCTGGGGTTCAGGAGGCGGCTCTGGAGGCTGGGACATAGCAGGAGGCTGAGCCTGGTCCTCTGGAGCCCCCTGGTGGTCAGAGGCCTCGCTAAGCGTTGATATCAACTGGCTGACAGTCTCTATTTCAGAAAGGTTAAAGAGCTGGGCCACTTGGGGCAGATTGAGGTCAGTCTGTCCCTGGAGGAGGTTAAGCAGCACGGCCAGCTCCGTTTGATTTAGTTGCTCTGAAGCGGCTCCCGCACCTGAAAATACACAATTATTCAGCAAAAACATGAATAGAAAACATTAAAAAATAAATAAAAATTTAAAAAGCCCTAGATAACAAAGGAAATAAAAACATTGATTTATGAATAAAAATGTATCAATACTAAACAAGCTGCAATCTGATTGTTGACTCCTGATCATTGGGATACTCACATCCTCGCTCATGTGTAACATTTACAATTTACTTTAAGATACTGACCAATTGGAATAATTTAAGGTTAGACCTACATCTTTATTTTAACTTTGCACCAACCAATGCACGTGCATCATGACTTTTAAGGGTAAAACAACATCTTCAGAAAACAACTATACAGAGATTTAGAGCTTTATCTTTGTATAGTTTTATCTGGAAAATTTCCAGGTGCTTCCTTTCACTACTACTCTGTTCAACTAATCACTGAAGATACCTGTGAGCACCAGAGTTAAAAAAAAAACAAAGGGCCTCGTATGATTATCACGATAAGTTGGGCAGTTTTATCCCCATAACGATAAATGCACAATTAACGCTCCGGCTCCTCGGAAAATTATGGCATGAGCATGAAATATAGCTGATCTATTTTTCATTTATTTACTGACCTAATCAATTACTTATTACTGTCAATGAAACATAAGTCTTTTAACCATTGAAGTTTAAATTCAGGAATGTCTCATTGAACAAGAGAAAAATGTTTCCTCTTGTAAACATTTTTGCTCAAAGAGTCTTTATTTACATCTTCAAACTCAACAGCGTGGTTTTGTGCTGCAGATGGAAGGAGTTGGATGTGTTACTTTGGGTCCCAAAGGTTTTCAGACAAACTTTGAATTTCATTTTCTTTTGCTCAACATTGCGACATAAATTTCGGTCGCGCAGTGAGAACGATGCGGATTATTTAAACTGACACGCACTTGCTCAAAACATGTCTGCCATGCAGTCAAATACAGAGATGAAGCTGCACACATCTTCACCTCTGTACGTGCTTGTTAATCCCTGCAATCGTTCGGCTGCACAGGATTAACTGACGTAATTTCGTTTACGGCTGTGTTAGCGGCTTCTTCACTGGGCTCATCCGCCGTTCTTTATTTACACTTCCTACTGGATGGGTGTAGTAACACATGCTGCAGTGTGTTAAAGGGGAGTGAAAACCCCAGCAACCAGCGCACACAGGCGAAACGGCAAAATGAAGTTCATTTCTTTTACCATCATGGGAAAATCTTTGCTGGTTATCGGAGCCAATGACTTTCGGTTTATCACCCGGAATCTGTTTTCATTCTCATAGTCTTCTTACAAGGGATAACCTGCAGCAGTAGCCTGTTCATTTGCTCTGAGACATTTCTCCAGAATTTTCCTCAAATAAACCTTCATCTGTGAGCTCATGTTTTAGCTGCTGTTAAAACTGTATCACTATTGTGGTGTTTGGAGGCTTTTAAGGGTTAAGCATCAATGCCAAAGGTTGGTGAGGTTAACCACTTTCCCAAACATCAGAATTGATCCAAGGGTGCTTGTGTATGAAGCTGGAGGGTGGAAGATAAATCTGTAATTTCCATCCAACTAATAATCCAACAACCATTTCAGTTAAGTTAAAAATAAAAAAGGTTGAGGATGGGATAACTCATTATGCTCCATTTCTTTTAAACTTTTGGTTTTTTAACCTCAAACATAGAAACGTTGCTCTTCTAAACTGCAAATCTAAACTGGGGACTTAATTATAAATAAATAAATAAATAAATATATATATATATATATTAGCCTGTTCATTCTGTGATTTCTAATTTGTATTTTTTGTTCTGTTACTGACTTTGGATATCATTTATTATTTACATGGAAAATTGCAAAAGTTGTCAAGGGATGAAAAATATGAAGACTTTTCATTAAGCGGTGGGTTACCTGACAGCTCGCCCTCTAATTTGGCTGTGGAGGGCGGCTTTCCTGGGGGAGGGGGCGGAGCTCCAGGTGGGCTGCTTTGGGGTCGGCTGTTTTCTCCACTGGAGGTCCCAGCTGTATCTTTACGGGGCACTTTGGGCACAGGCACATCCTCAGACAACCCACTTTGACGCGCACGTCTTTTCTTTTTAATCCATAGCTCATGACAGTCCTGATGATGGGGAAGACTGGACAAAAGAAGCAAAGACCGGGTAAGAAAAGAAATATTGTGAATTAGTTGGCATGTAAAAAAAACATTGTAGGCAGCTTAGCTACATGAATGCCTTTAAAAAAACTTTGCTGAAAGGATTATGTTAAAGTTTTTATGCTACTAACTCTGGTGGTGACATTCTGCCGGGATCTATGTCAGTCAGAAAATCGCTCAGAAGAGCTTGTTCCGATGTGCAGCGACGGGAAGGGTCAAGGGTCAACATTCGGTCCAGCAGGTCCAGAGCAGGAGTAGGCAAACTGGGGAAAAAAAGGAAGACATTTTACCTCCAGAAACAGAGAGGTGATTTTACATACATACAGTGAAGCTACTTACAAGGCGAACTCCTCCCTTAGCCGGCGTCTGTACTGCTTCTTGGGTTTCATGGTGTTGAAGAGAGGGAGTTTAATGACATCAGGCCACACTGCAGGACAAGGACTTCCACACAGACGGCTGCAGGAAACATAACCATTAAAGGATGAGAATAAGGGAAGAAATGTAAAAATAAAAATCTAAACTGAAATAAAACTTGGTTAAAGACATATGGCAGTTTAAATTTTTCATGAAATCTGCAGAATAATCTGCAGACCACGGAAACGGGTCTTAAAACGTTGAGTTTGAATCTGTAAAAATGCACATTTTCACCTTTCCTCCAGCTCAACTGACCTTTTCTATCCAAGGAACATCCTAAAAAAATCCAAGTTTAATACTGAAGTAGGGCTGAACGATACAGCTAAAAATTATATCATGATAAACTTTTTAATTTCAGTCGATACAATATAATTTCAATATCAATGTATAGAAAATAAAAGCCATAGAAAGAAAACCAAGAATGTCCACAAAAGATGTCTATACAAACCTATGACAAAATATTTTGCAATGTTTATAAAAACCCTCCAACATTTAAGAAACATTAGCTCTAAAAAACAAAACTACATAAAACGACATGAAAACCTGGAACATCAGTCAGTGACGAAGGCTGTATTTATTGACTGTGATGGAAATATCAGAAAAGTCATATAACTGATACTGAATTAAACCATATCAAAATATATATTGATATTAAAATATTGTCCAGCTCTGCACTGAAGGTCCATTATGTCCAAGTTCTGAATGTGAAGCTGTGGCATGGCTGCATGTGTGAGATGCCTAGAATACAGCAAGACAGCACAGCTGACAATTCAGTCACATCTGTGGAAATGCCAACATCACTGCGGTTAGAAAAATTCTTGGTTTTCAAGTGTTGTAGATTTTTTTTTCTTCTTTCGTTTCAAATTTGCTGGACTTTGCTTTTTCAGATTTGATGTTAAGACAAGAGCAACATTTGAAAGCACATCCACTATACAGCAAGTGAAAAGAGACACCACCATAACACCCGTCTGTGGGCAGACAGCAGGAGTACAGTCCTCTGGGTTCAGATGTGCTTCGAAGATGGAAGAATGGAAATGACAGACAAAAATATGTGGACATAAAGCCCTCCCTTGGAGCGGAACATAGCAGCATTTGTTGGGACCCACTAATTCACTTCATACTTCTCCTGATCCGAACAATGAGGACAGTTTGAACCAGTCTTCTTTCTTATATCTTTTTGTGAAAGACTATGGAAAGGAGTGATTCTGTTGATAAGTCGTGGCATTGATCTGGCTTATTTATTAGTGAGAACAGTGGATCTACGGTCTTTAAAGTCATCCAGGAGCCCGAAGCAGCTGCACAAATATCTACCTGATGAGTTCCAGTTGTAGAAGTTCCTGGTTTGCCTGGAAGATGGGTTTTTTAGTGAAGAGCTCCCCAAGAATACACCTGAACACACAAAGCAACACACACATTAAGTAAGAACTAACACATTAGGCAAAGGCAGCCCAGATTAAAACTTTACAAACCTTTAATGTAATGAGCTAAAAACATTAGCAAACTTAAGTGCATATTTTTGTGTTTAAAAAAAAAAGAAGAAAGGCTTAACCAGCCTGTTTTATAGCTGAGGCAATTAAGATTGGCCCCAGTCTCAACTATTTAAATTACCAGTCAAGTGTTTTTTTCTTAATAAAACAAAGGTTTTATTATTTCACACCCTGCTTTGAAGGATGAAAACCAAGATTAACTACCAAGCAATTTAGGTTCAGCCATAGACGACAGACCAATTCCAGATTATTCAAATAAACTGAGAATTAGCCCTATAGATCACAGCCAAATAAGAATTTGCTAACTAAATGCCAACTTCAGCTTAATTAGACAGTTGCAGAAAGTACCAGATCTTTTTAAAGTGATTGCCAAAAATACATATGTTGTTTTTCTGTTACCATGACAGAAAAGCTGCTACATCGTATAATTAAAAGTTATGATGGGAGCAGCCACATTTATTTCCACCAGATAAAATCAAGCTGAGCTAAAAATTCCTCCGGCTCCCCAAAGATGCACAAACAATATGCCCACAATTAATCTTCTAAATCACCAGTTTTGTATCTAATATTGCAGAAGTGCTCCGAAAACATCTGTTTTTATACGTAGTGACTATTCAATAAGATTTAAGTATACTTAGTACAGTATTTCTGGGGGTACCATTTATTATACTGATATTACAACCTGTTTTTTTAGAAAACACAACAGCCTGCTTTTATAAAAGTCACTTCTTTATTAGATAACCGAGTCATTTGGAATAAAATAAAGAGAAAACACTGGATTATGACTCAATAGACAGAGGTTGTGTGTTTTGACAGTTTTAGACTCACCCACAGCTCCAGACGTCAATGGCTGGGGAATATCTCTCCTCGCCAAGCAGCAGTTCAGGGGGACGGTACCATAGTGTAATTACTTTATTAGTGTATGGTCGACTGCAAGGGAAGGAAAGACAAAGAACTAAGATGTAACAAGGTACTCACACCACCATGTGGCCAAACAGATATTTCAGCTACAAGTTAAGGGGATTGTGGCTCCATCTACTGGAGAATGATTCATTTGAGAAAACACAAGATAAAATGTTTGAAAGTTGAAACAGAACGGCAACAAAAGATGTGAACCTCAGCAGAGGTCTTCAAATTCAGTCTCGCTGCGGTGCTTCAGCTGTTAAATGCATCCCTGGGGCATTAGTGAGTTGTGATTTTTCCAAGTTGACTATTTTACACTAATAGACAAAGTCGAGTCATTGCACCATTCTGTCACAAAATCACATTATAGGGAGTCAGGGAGGTTTACCTCATCTAGTTCGGCAGAGGCTTCCTAATGAACCGTTAATTTTAATGTTATGATGGAACAAGGATGTAACTCAAAATCAAGGTCTGACACTGTTAAGGACTGGAGTTGGAATTGAAGAGAAGTTTGTATAATGCATACAAGATGCAGAAAAAAAATATAAAAAAATACACTAACCTTTCCTCAGAATTGTAAAGTCGAGCCAAACCAAAGTCTGCCAGCTTGATCTGACCTCTGCAAACAGAAACGTCAACACTGGATATAAGGAATGAATCAAGCGTTCTCTCATACAACCAACTTCCTTTTTGTCTCATTCAGACTACGATACAAAGGGAAAACACCACATTAGCGAGGAAACGATTGACCATTTGTCAGACAAGTTATAGAAATAGTTAAAAACTAAACTGTACTAAAAGTACAGCAGTACTTTAATTCAATCGTCCACAAATGATCAGCTCCTTCACATAACTCAAGTTTTCATCTTTTTCTAACCTGTTGTTGAGCAGAATGTTGGAACATTTGATGTCCCTGTGCAGGAAGTTGTTCTTATGACAGTAATCCAGACCTTCCATAAGTTGACGCATGAAGCTGCGGATGTGTTCGTGGGAGAACTGGACCAGGCCTGACTCAAGAAGGCCCATCAGGTCATGGTCCATGTACTCGAATACTAAGTAAAATGCACCTGAGAGCAAATACAGAAGAACAGATGTGACAGCCAGCTCAAAAAAAATAAAAAATAAAAACCTGGAGAGGGTTTTCATCTTAGACCTGTTAGTCCAATCTTCAGATGGATGAATCGATGTTCATTAAAGAAAATGAATAGCAAAATGTGCCTTAAAGATGATTTTATACAGAATTTCATCAGGTGAAGCTAAAACTATGCCACTCGGGGGTTCTGGATAGAACATTTCACAGAAAATGTTTTTCATTTGAAATGCTAATTTTCATTTAATTTTTCAGTCCATTTGGCATAATTACTGCTCTGAGGGGGCCCCTCTGTTAAGCTGGCATGTGTTAGACTCCATACTCTCCATTACATGATTGATCATTAACTAAATTAATTATTTTAATTCATTGATTCATCTTCATTATTACAACTATTGTTTCAGCCCTAAAAAATACATCCGATCTGATGCTGCAACAGTTAGCAGGAACCCACTTTGTACTGCAGAATAAAAGTGTGCGATCCATGATGTAGGAAGATTTTCCCCATTGTCTATTGGCCAAAAACATAATAATTAATACATTGTGTTTTAAAAAAAAAAAAAAAAAAAAAAAAGCTGCTATAATTTTAGCAAATGCAAAAATGTAATAAAAATCCATTTCTTGCTTTCTCAGTGAAGTGAAAAGACCACATAGAGTCTGTAAAGGTGAGACTTCTACAGTATAAGGAGTAATGTTTATTAAATGTAAAGCTTTCCAAAGCATCCGTCTCCCTAAAATAAACTAACATGAAAGGTATTAAAGGAAACATAAACCAGATTTTCCATGTTCTTAGATAATCATTTTACCCTTATTAGAGAGAATAACAACAGGATAATCTGTCTTTAAATCATAAGATAAAGCATTTATATGATCTTCATAGCTACAGTTTCCTTCCTACCTTTATCCTTTTTAAAGTCAAGGGCATCTTGCTTGTCGGTAACGATTTCCTTCATGTTGACAACGCTGCGATGCTTGAGCTGCCTTAAGATCTTGATCTCTCTGATGGCAGTGATGGGGAAACCCTCCTTTTCATTGTCCAAACGCACTTTTTTCAAAGCAACAAGTTCCCCTACAAAGACAGGCAAGTTATGCAAACAAGATTTAGAATAAAGCACATTTAAAGAATATATTTTACCAGTGTAACTAATGTCTGGCAAACGAATGCCTTACCTGTGTCTTTGTCCTTCGCCTTGTAAACTTGGCCATATGTGCCTTCACCTATGATCCCAATTATATCAAATTTGTCGACACAGCGTTTGCCCCAGTCGCTCAAGTTATGTTTTCTCTCCCCGTATCGTGGGCAACAGATCCTGAAAATGAAGGTAAAAACAAAAACAAGAATTTAATCTTGGACTAACGACGACACAATAGATAACTGCTGATTGACGAAACTAACTTTGGTCTCTTCTTGAGGGGTTGTTGGGGTACAGGAGGAGGCTGGCGGACAGGCGACTGAGGGGGTGACGAGTCAGCTCCATGCAAAGTGGGCGGTAGAGGGAGATCAATGAGAGAAGGCCGGCTGCTCACCATTTTCTCCTTTCTCGATGGCCTCTGGGGAGGGGTGGATCTCTTTGGACTGATGGAACAAAGCAAACTCAATTAGAAGACGGTGTACTTAGTTTCTCAAGAAAATAAGTAGACATGTTCCAGAAAAAAAGTATTCACACCAGTAAAAGGGTGCCGTGTAGTATAGAAAGAAAAGTTTTCAAATATTCAATCATAACTGCTGTACTGTGGAAATAAAATAGCATTAAGAGAACCAACAATAAAAATAAAGTGTTCAGGGTAACGCAAGGACAAACCAATGTTTAAACTAAGTTAGATTTAGATCAAAGGTACTGAGCAACCATCTTTATACACCCTGTTGTCCTAGAAATACTTTAAAGCAGGGATTCCCAAAGTGTGGTGCATGCACCCTGGGGGATGTGCATGTCAAAAAACGTAATAGGGTTCCGAAAAGTAAAACAGTATTTTTTTTCCTTACACAATAAAGACATGTAAATAAACATTGTCTTTGTAAAAAAATTTAACTCGAACTGTAACTGGTAAATAAATAACATTTTGTTCACAGGAAATGTAATTAGAAGAAGTCATTTTCTATGATTCATTACAGAGGAAGTTATTCTGTGGCCTCTGGTTTAAACATGGTGCTGTGACTGAACCGTAGCACAGACTACTACACTGATGTGCATGTAATGCCCACACTGCTGTTGCTGCAGGGAAAATTGGAGGTAGATGTGGGGGTGCGTCAACTGGTTGGGACACAGAAGGGGGTGTCCGGCTAAAAGAAATTTGGAAACCGCTGCTTTAAAGTAACTTTTCTAGCATCTATTTAGGGTTTTGAACTTCATTTTAAACCTATTTACTTTTGCACCCTTTTCTCAACACACACCTTGTTTTGTCAAGGTTGTTTACAAGCAGTGGAAAGGAAAAAAAAAACAAGCTAAGATCTGATTAAAACCTTGATATGGTATCAAAGATTGTATGAATAATTTAAAATATCTGCAGAAAAGTGCTACATGTGCAAATGAAACTTTAAAAAAAGGTCTATAAATGTGTACTAAACACAGTCGGTGTTTCCATTTGAGATGCCTCACCTGTCCTGAGTGTTTGCCAGTAGCATAGGTGGTAAGGGCAGGGGGGGCAGAGTTGATGTCTTGTGGAGTGGTGTCTGGCGGACAGGACTGCGTGTAGGAAGATAACCTGGAGATTTCGCCTGATGCGTGGCAGGCTGGGGAACTGTTTCTGGCTGAGGAGGAGGGGGTGGCACCTGGGTGACAGGACAGGGGGGTGCAGGAGGGGAAGGCTCAGGAGGAGGAGGAGCAGGGGAACAGGTAGGGGAGGAAGGTAAAGGTGCTGTAACTTGATCTTCCCTCCTGGGAGTATCAGAGGATATTTGTGCGGTTCCTTGACCCTGAGGTTCCACTTTTGCTATAGAGTCTCTTTCCACCAGCGGCGACTCTGTTTTTGCGGGTCGTGCAGATGTGGAACTTCCAGGTTTTGCTGTGGGTGGAAGAGGGGAAGCAGTGCCACTGGCGTTTCTAAGAGCAGCTGCCTCAGCAGCCAGGCGCTCTTTCTTTCTGCGGGTAAGCTCTGCACCCAAGCTAGAGTTGAGGGGCAAGCGGGAGGAAGGAGGGGAGCGGCTAGCTGGACGACTGCTGTGGGAGCTACCCCCTCCTAAAGCTGAAGAGGTATGCCGCTTGCTGCGTGAACGAGAGGAGGAGCGTCGGGAGGAGTAGGACAGCGGAGATCGACTTCTGGAACGACCTGAACGTCTGAGAAAAAAAAAAGGGCAAGAAGAACTTTTAAAACAAAACAGTTATTTAAAAACATTAAACCCTAGTGAATGAAAACAGCTAAATAAACTTTCAAAAGCAACAGGTAATTATTCAAATCAATCTAAAAAATGAAAATACATTCAAAATGTCAGCCTTCTATTAATCTGATTTTTTCTTTAGTATCTTTTCACAACATGCAATTTTAATCACTAAACAACATTAACCAGAAACTAACAGCTATGAAATTTAATCAATCAAGGCATAAATTACATGTTAGATGACTTAGACCTGATTATCAAGTATTATTTACATGATATAGTGCTGGTTAAGCAAGTGTTTTAGTTCCAGGATAGGTGAACCTACACAAGTCTTTACTCTTTGGTCAATTTAAACGTTTTTTTGTACTTCGTGCCTTCAAAGGCTCAAAGAGCTTAAAGGTTTTCTAAAGGTTACTCACCGAGAGAGGGGGCTTGTGCTGGACGACCGGCGGCTGACATAGGGGCTGATGGAGCGCCTCCTCGAATAGGGGCTGCAGTCCCTCTCAAAGCTGGAGGATCTGTGCCTGTTCCCATAAGGACTGCCCGATCTTTGCCTGCTACGACGAGACAGATCCCCATAGGGGCTTGGGCTCTTCTGGGCCACTCTCCGCCTGGGGTAGCCGTCATCCCCCTGCTGTCCATAGTTACCACCCAAAGGACTCTCGCTGCCTCTTCTGGGACTAGATAATAAAGCAGAACTGGCGCCCTTTCTGCGGGGGCTCCCTCTGCCTGAAGACTTGCCCTTAGGGCTTGACTTGTGGCTCTTGGAGGACTTGCGGTGAGTCCTTTCTGCCCGAGTTCTATGTGAGGAGCTGCGGTTTCCTTCTCCTCGGCCTTCTCTTCGCTGTTGTTTCTCTTTATGAGACTTCCCTGAGCGACTGCTCTCCTTACTGCGAGATGAAGATGTAGAGGATGGTGTGCTACCTACACTGGTGACAGTATGTAAAGAAAGCGTTGGCTCCACACGCTTGGTGTCACCGTCCTGTTGGAGCTGGCGTTTAGAAGAGGACCCAGATAAAGCAGTTTTCTCCTTGCATTTACCAGAATTGCCCTTTTCGCGATCTTTGCTGCTCTTTTTCTTGAACCCACGCTCCCCATTTCCAGAGTCTCTAACTTTATTCGGGTCCTTTGGCTTTTTCCGGGAGTGTCTTTGACCCCTGCTCTCTCTGCTGACATCGTCCCCGTCGTGTTCGGGTGAAGGCGACAGATCCAGTCGATCCCCGCCCCCCCTCTCGGAAGGCCTGGAGGACGGGGGGTCGGAAAAAGTGTCCGAGTCGGAGCTGATGTCGTCGTACTCCACCAGAGGCTTCACTGTGTTGACACCAGGAGGCGCCGTGTTACCGGGGGCAAAACCCGTCTGTCCCGGTACTCCCAAGGATTCTCGATTAGACTTGTTTGATTTGTGCCGCTTTCGTTTCGAAGATGATGTGGACATGGAAGATTTAAGCAGCGATTTACCGTCTTTGCTCGTCATGTTTCCTTCAGAGATATAAGTTGGGCCTTGGGTCTGGTGTGGCAAGCCGCCGCTCGAATCCGTCTTCCTCTTGGCCCCATGGTGTCGGTCCGACCCTGGCATACCTCACGCCGGCTTCCGTGTTCTGAGAGATTCATCCACGAGAAAAAAACGACTACTTCAAATGTCGAAACAAGCTTTGAAAAGCATCGACAGAACAAACACAAGCACAAAATAAACACTCAAGGCCGCTCACGTACAGTCCTCCTCGGCGCCAATTCATTCCATTTGCTCACCAGAGTAATTTGCCACAAAAATAAAAAAAACCAAGGTAGTTTTCCTATGCAGCAAAATCTGAACTCCAAGTCAGTCAGTAGAAGAAAGTCCAAACCAAACATAGGAGCATTATGGTGTCGCGTCCGTCTCAACGTAGCTAGCACAGCTAGCTAATGCTCGACAGCTAGCGAGCAGGCTCCTAAAAAAGAAAAAAGTCCCCTTGTGAAAGCTGTCCTTGTCCGGTGCCAAGTTAAGAAATCGTACTTTTATTCCACAGGTTAACGGTCTAAGCTTTCAGAAACAAGCAAATGCCTTGAGTAAAAGGCGCTCGTTTCTCCAACAAAATGAAAACTTGACCCGGTTGATGCTGTTTACATGTTCCCTTTAATATAAGTTATATCCCCTATAGACTCAATATTTATCAGAAATCATAGTATTTTCGTGTGTAATAGATGTTCCTGTTTATTATTAATGGCTCTGGAAATCAACCAGGCCTATATTTAGGGCGATGCTGGTGGATTTCGTATCATCCACAGCCCTATCTGAAGGAGACTACAATCGCCATTGTGGCTCCTGTGACTAGCAACTTTTGCGCATCAGCGTACTAACCGGAAGAGGGGTGCTGTCAATCTAGAAGGTATCCCAGCAACGTCCTATCAAAAAAAGGAGCCCAACTGCTGCTCTCGCGAGGGCGCGATAGAGACGAGAAAGGTTCCGAGTTGCTCAACTGTTTCAGCCTGTCAGGTGACATGAATTACCATACGATAACACCTTAAAAAATATAATTTCTCACATTTTGTTTATTTGCGTTTTTTCTTTATTTCTTTATCTGTATTTGACATCTTCAAGCATCAGTGACAATCAACTTTAACGCTTTAGCAATTGTACCCTTGATATATTTAAGGACTAAAGTAAGCTTCTTCATTCAATGTAAAACTAGAATGTTAAAGTAAAAAAAAACATTATGAAAACAAGAGACAACAAGTTAAACAGTTTGCATTTATGAATGAATTATATAAATTTGAACATGATTGAATAATTATATAACTGCTAAAAATACAGATCTAAAAACAGAACAAAACACCTTTTGCTTTTGCCTTCTGCTCTACAAGAGAAAACAAGAAATGAACTTCTTTTATGAAAATGTGAAGGACTCTTACATCTCTGAATTAAGACCTTCTCTTGAGAAATCATATCACAATCTTGTTTTTCTCTGTTCAGGGTATATGTCACTTTACAAGAGGCAACCTGCAATAAAAAAAACTGTAAGGAAATGGTCAAAGGATGCTGAGGAAGCCCTACAAGGCTGTTTTGAGGCCACCGATTGGAATGCACTGTGGCACATGGAGAGGACATCAATGCATTAACCATTGCCTGGATCCAAGACTACCTGACAAACAGACCACAGTTTGTTAGACTGAAGGGTCAACTGTCTAATCAAGTAGTCAGCAGCACAGGA